>CAJHZI010000717.1:227500-285000 GCA_905160935.1 Enchytraeus crypticus
AGTGAAGTAGACATAACCTATGTATTTCTTAGTGAAGTAGACATAACCTATGTAGTTCTTAGTGAAGTAGACATAACCTATGTAGTTCTTAGTGAAGTAGACATAACCTATGTAGTTCTTAGTGAAGTAGACATAACCTATGTAGTTCTTAGTGAAGTAGACATAACCTATGTAGTTCTTAGTGAAGTAGACATAACCTATGTAGTTTTTAGTGAAGTAGACATAACCTATGTAGTTCTTAGTGAAGTAGACATAACCTATGTAGTTCTTAGTGAAGTAGACATAACCTATGTATTTCTTAGTGAAGTAGACATAACCTATGTAGTTCTTAGTGAAGTAGACATAACCTATGTAGTTCTTAGTGAAGTAGACATAACCTATGTAGTTCTTAGTGAAGTAGACATAACCTATGTAGTTTTAGTCTTCATAAGGGTCGCCAAGCTTTGACTGATTCGAAAGAAATGGGTTGATTGCCATTAACTCTGCGGCCTCGGATCAGTGCTAACCTGGTCTACTCGTCTAGACCAGGAAGATGGATTAGAGGCAGAGGAGGCTGGGCGGAATATTAATGTGGACAGCAGAGTTGCCTCTGAGGAGTGGAGCCAGTGTCCTGTGGTGGTCGACTAGATAGGGTGATATGCACCCTCTTTGGTGGCCTAGTACTTGTAGGTATTAGTTGCCTGAATTGTATTTAATTTTATTGTTTTGTAGTATTATTAAAGTTGTCGAAATTGCTGTGCTCTATGAAATATGGACAAATGTGAATTAAAATATATTTTTCTGACGGGCATAGCCACCTAAAATAGAGGAAACTACCACCCCGTTAAATTTCATTGAAATGGGCCTCCAAAAACACTGTTATTGATTACTGATTAAATTCTGATTTTTAAAAGCTAGGCCTACGTAGGAGCAATATGCATGATTCCTTCACGTACTGTAACTCTATATAGCTCCTTCATGTACGATAGCTCTATGTAGCTCATTCAGGTACTGTAGCTGTTTCAAGTACTGTAGGTCTATGTAGCTCCTTCATGTACTTTAGCTCCATGTAGCTCCTTAAAGTACTGTAGCTCTATGAGCTCCTTCAAGTACTGTAGCTCTACATGTATGTAGCTCCTTTACGTACTATAGCTCTATATAGCTCCTTAAAGTACTGTAGCTCTAAGAGCTCCTTCAAGTACTGTAGCTCCTTCAAGTACTGTAGCTCTATGAGCTCCTTCAAGTACTGTACGTAGCTCTATGTAGCTCCTTCACGTACTGTAGCTCCTTCAAGTACTGTAGCTCTATGAGTTCCTTCAAGTACTGTACGTAGCTCTATGTAGCTCCTTCAAGTACTGTAGCTCTATGTAGCTCCTTCAAGTAGCTCCGTAACTCTATTCTGGCTGGAGCCAGTGGCGAAGTCGGTATGGGAGGCTACTCAACCGTGGTTCACTATGTGCGGAGTCAAATCCTGGGCTCGCCCGTCATTAACATCGCTTTCGAGTGAGGAAACTGACGTTAACCTTAGATTCTTTTTATCTTTATTCGTCTCCAACCCTCGGTCTGCATGCATCATCTCATTTTGCATTAACCCAAATACACCATGATGTAGGCCCACTGCATTTCGCTTACATTAAACGATAAATCCGAACTGATTATTGAAAAGTATGATAAGCTACTACGCACAACAAATAACGGGCAATCTTCCTTGAGAATAACATCGTAATTAAATTAAAACAGTTGGCCTACATAGGCTATACAGAATGCTTAATTATATATTTTTTGAATGCGCACTATAGGCCTATATAGCCCTGTAGCTGTTGAGCCTAGGCCTATATACAGTAAATCTCTAGACTCTATAATTTTATTTGTCTTGGGATTTTAGCCTATCTTTAACAGAAAATATGTAAATTTAAAAGCAGGAATAGCTCGATAAGTAAACATATTTAGTGATTTAAAATGAATGAAATTTACAGTTGACGCCTTAATAACCAGAAACCATGGAATATTTCTAATAAATAGTACTCTTTCTCGATCATTTATTCTCCACTATAGTCGATGTATGCGACAGGTTAAAATTCTAGGAGGCCAATAATGCTTACTCCTCATTTCAAACTATTCAAATTATTCTATCGAAATTATTGAATCAAATTAAATTAAGATTTGTAATTTATTAATGCCTTGACGGCAGGATTTAGCTAACTTGGTTTAGTTGCGCGTCAGTAATCAAAGTTAAGCTGCATCGGCCTCGGTTAGTACTTTGTCGGTGAATACCTTGGAAGACTCAGAGTTGACAGCTTTGAAGGAAAAATGCCAGGGTGATATTGAAGATTATTCTTAAATCTACGCCGGCTGTAATTGATGCGCTATCAAAAGTTTACTAATAACCATGGGAAGGAAGGAGGAAATGGGCCTTAAACGAGCATTTGTGCTTTCTGACCCAGTGTGTCGCGATTTTTAATGTTATGTGTACAGTAAATCCGTTCACAATATTGCTTTAATTTCCAGGGCTAATGATACAGAATAACGAAATATAAAGTAGTAATTTATTAAAGTAAATAATAGTATTTATCTGATAAATAACGAACAGTAGGCCTATTCTTTATGGAACCAATCATAGAATAAAGAAGTACTTATTCTCCATCTTTGGAGCTAACAGCAAAAAATTAGCCTAGTTGATTAGAGTAAGCTTATTGCATTTTCAAACAAAATCGAATTGTCACAACAATTGAGACTCAATGCAACAATGAAAGACGATAGGACCATTTTCGAAAACTATACATAACATAACATAACATAACATTTACAGAGTCAAGAAGCAATTATATGCTTGTTTAAGGCTCATCAGAATGCTCTTAAAATCTAAATGAACCTAAAATGAATCTAAATGAACTAAAATGCTCTTAACTAAAACCAATTAATATTAATCAAATCATACAGACTTCATGTCAACATGTCAAATTTATACATAGCCTATGTATAACACTGAACGTGCACTTAGCTTCTAATTTACATGTTCTTATGTTTATCATATTTATTTTTAAAAGCATTCACTGATTCTGCTTCCACAACTTCGCTTGGAAAACTATTCCAAGCATTTATAACTCTCACATCCCATGATCCCGCTAATATTTCTTTAAAAATTTGTTAATTTCTCAATAATGTAATTTTTTACTTCCCAACACTATTCATGCGAAGTGCAGTATGAAGAAATTAGCAGCATAGATTGGCCTCAACATTTTCGATGTAATTTATATCTATTGTTTACATTTCATTTGTTTACATCAATCTTACCTTTAATTTTATTTTGTATTTTTTCTACGTTTTAGGATTTCTAGCTTTAATTCTAAGATTATGTTAAGGAAAATAGTTTGTACCTAGATGGGTCGCAGTGATTAAAATTGTACGAAAGTAAGTGATTAGCTGTTTTAAAACAAGTTGAACTGTTGCTTAGCTGAGTATTGTAGTTTAGAAGTCCTATTTCTATCTACGTATACTTACCGGTTTTTGAACTGAACTGTGCTTTGCAAATGCAAGAAAACATAGTTTAGCAGATTTATTATTACGTTATGAATCAGTGCATATCCAGTCTTGATATACAATTCTATATTACCTGTAATTGAGTGTCATAATGTCATAGTTCATTGCCACAGTATCATAATAATTAAATATTGCTTGTTTTACTAATTTTGTGTTACTATCGTATTAATCCAGTGCAACTATATATACATAAAAGTTTAGTGTCCAAAAGTTCAATAATAATTAATGCTCTTTTAATTTATTCCAAACAGGTTCATGTTTAAAAAAGAACTATAAGAAGAAATGCTACAAGATTGAGGCAGGCTCAGTAACTAGATAAAGATATCTTAAAGCTGATCTGAGATTAGCGCAGTAAAATTGGGCTGATGGATGACGAGGACATTGTGTTTGATCGCGCCACTCTCATCGATGGTTCTTCTGGACTTCGAGAAAAACTGGAACGGGGCAAAGGCAAGGGTTGTTTCACCAGGCGTCATATCAAAACCTACTGCCTTGCCCTGGCTTTCTTTGCTCTGGTAGCTCGATAGCTCGATACATAAGTTTATGTAGATAAGTTACACTAGTGTTGTAGGCCCTATGTGTAATTAGTATTCGTTTTAGTTACACCAATTCTGTGATATACCAGCAAAATACAAGCTTATCAAAATCTGTGTAATCAGTAAATATATATATTGTATTGCATAGAATTTTGTTCGATAATATTGTGGATTTTGCATTCTAAACCCTTGGCAAAAGTTTACTGTATAAGGTGTATGTTGATTAACATTTAGTATTTTCTAGTTATGGTGGCAGGTTGTATATTGGACGATACATTTTACTGATTATTTGTATTATTTGGGGCCTGTATCCCCGTGTTGTGTCCGAGTTGTTTGAAGAATTGACCAACCGGTGACTGCACGTTTCGCGGAAGGCGACTGAAGCACTAAGATCCACACCAACGTCAGAAAGGGTATTCATTTGGTATATTTTTATATTATTCTACCATGGAATTGGTGAAATTAAATAAATAAATATGTAATTGCTCAGGGCCTGTGTGACCTGTATTTAACTGCTCAGGGCCTGTGTGACGTATATTTAATTGCTCAGGGCCCGTGTGACCTATATTTAATTGCTCAGGGCCTGTGTGACCCATATTTAATTGCCTAGGGCCTGTGTGACCTATATTTAATTGCTCAGGGCCTGTGTGACCTATATTTAATTGCTCAGGGCCTGTGTGACCTATATTTAATTGCCTAGGGCCTGTGTGACCTACATTTAATTGTTCAGGGCCTGTGCGTAGCCCTGCCCGGCCCCACCCTGCCTGACCTCCAGGCTGCCACTCACTCCAGCGTCAGTCAGATCATGTGGATGTTCACAGGCAGGTCCTCAGGATACTTCCTTGGCTCCATCGTGGGCGGCTTTCTGTTCGAAAGAGTCAACCAACTTCTGCTGCTCTTGTAAATGTTCTTTTCCATCACTAGTGCTCAATATTCAAACAATTATAAGTTATATACTGTATAATGTAAATTCTTATAACGTGTTACGCTACTGAGAACAGTACTTTCAATTGCAATTTTTACGATAGCACTTACCTGTAAATTTTATATTACTCATATTACTCTTCCAACTAATTCTATCCTCAGTCTTCCTTTTGAACTCTATATATGAATTTCTTATCAGATCATCCAACATCCCATATCTTGGTCTTCCTCTAACTCTTTTCCCAAGTTGCATTCTTCCTTCTGTTATATCCTTTAGTTGTGTATGCTATTTAAAGCTTGGGAAAAAATTACATGGTAAGGTGGTCCCCTTTGCCTGTCATTATCTTGTTATTGTCACTGTCTTTGCTTGTATATATAAATATATTATATATACAAGCAAAATAAAATATATTGTTATATTTTTGTCGGTTTGATCATCTTTGTACGGCTGAAGTTATAGGTCGCTGCCTTGCATAAAGGAAGCCATAAACTAAAAATCCAGTTGGACCTGAATTATCTCTTGGGATGATGCGATGGAGAAGCCGTGATTAAAGCTCTGTATGTGATATGATACTGTGTATATGATATAATATGATATTGTACTGTGTTTATGACAGCACAGCTCTGTGTGTGATATTGTACTGTGTATATTGTACTGTGTTTATGACAGCTCTGTATGTGATATTGTACTGTGTTTATGACAGCTCTGTATGTAATATTGTACCATGTTTATGATAGCTCTGTATGTGATATTGTACTGTGTTTATGACAGCTCTGTATGTGATATTGTACTGTGTTTATGACAGCTCTGTATGTGATATTGTACTGTGTTTATGGCAGCAAAGCTCTGTATGTATATGATGTTGTACTGTGTATATATGTTAAGCCATTATTATTATTTATTTTTTTTTTTACCCCGGTGTAAAGAACCTGGGGTTGATAAAAACAATTCAAGCAATAGGTGCTGAATCGCCGCCCGGCTTTATTATTTTTATTATTATTATTATTATTATTATTATTATGACAGTGTCGCTCTGTCAGTAACAGCTGTATCTACAGGTTTCGCCCCCTGGTGTCCCTATCTCTTTGGTCTAGTGGCTCTAATTGCTGCACAGGGGCTCACTATGGGCTTCCTGGACACAGGTATGTTGAATCTTTAGGACTTCATTGTTGAATTTTTAGAACCTAATTGATTAAATCTTCAAGGCTATGTTTTTGAATCTTTAGGGCTTTAGTGTTGAATTTCTTTAGTTTTAATTGTGGAAGCTTTAGGGTTTTATATAATCTGGTAGTCATTTATAGAGCTAATTTGGATTGTTATAAACTTTAGCTTTCGCTCAAGGATATGTATGCCAAATATGCATAACACTTTTCCTGCTATTCTCTTGCCTTTCCTCCTTCTGTTAGTTTCTATTTTTAGTCAATTATATTAGAGGGTCAAACGCAACAGCTCCTATTTCTATCCTGCAATCAAGATAAATTCAATTTGAATAGATACTTTCAATTTTATTGTATTAAAATTTGTAAATAACAATGTTTTGCAGGTGGTAATGTGATGATTTTTCAAATTTGGGGGAAGGATGGTGCCACATTCATGCATGCTCTGCATTCAGCTTTTGCAGTGGGGGCATTTCTAGCCCCTCTTATTACCGCTCCATTTCTCTCTGCCCATAGATTGGTTGCCATGGAAAATTCAACAATTCTGGTTTCTACGGTATCACCACCTGCTGACTTCAATATTTCTACCCTAGAAACCACAACATCAAAATTGCATGGTAAGGTTTTATTTCTACCCTGAAAACTATAACATCAAGATTGCATGATAAGTTCTTATTTCTATCCTGAAAACCACAACATCGAGATTGCATGGTAAGTTTTTAGCACCCCATTTGACGAGTGCGTTGATCATAGTGTCACTGAACTGTATTTGTTAAGTTTATGATAATTTGTTTAAATGATTAATTTGCGTATTTAGCCAAACTCCTCTGTTAGAGATTATGAGGATATAAGTTAAATAATATGTTAACGTCAGTTTCCTCACTCGAAGGCGATGTCAGTGATGGGTGAGCCCAGGATTTGTACCCCTCACATACCGATCCGTGGTCGAATACCTGACCGACATCGTCACTGGCTTCAGCAGCAATGTCAGTAAGCAAGTATTCTCCTTGCTTAACGAATATTATATATGATATATAATATTATATATCATATGATATATGATATATAATATTATATATCATATAATATTATATGATATATAATATTATATATCATATAATATTATATGATATATAATATTATATATCATACAATATTATATGATATATAATATTATATATCATACAATATTATATGATATATAATACTATATATCATACAATATTATATGATATATAATATTATATATCATACAATATTATATGATATATAATATTATATATCATACAATATTATATATCATATAATATTATATATCATATAATATTATATGATATATAATATTATATATCATACAATATTATATATCATACAATATTATATGATATATAATATTATATATCATACAATATTATATATCATATAATATTATATATCATATAATATTATATATCATATAATATTATATATCATATAATATTGTATGATATATAATATTGTATGATATATAATATTGTATGATATATAATATTGTATGATATATAATATTATATATCATATAATATTGTATGATATATAATATTGTATGATATATAATATTATATGATATATAATATTGTATGATATATAATATTGTATGATATGTAATATTATATATCATATAATATTGTATGATATATAATATTGTATGATATATAATATTGTATGATATATAATATTGTATGATATATAATATTATATATCATATAATATTGTATGATATATAATATTGTATGATATATAATATTATATGATATATAATATAGTATCATATATGATATTATATCATATATAGTATTATATCATATATAATATTATATAATAAATATAACAGGTGGCATGTCTCGAATATAAAGTGCTTGATTTTACCGTGATGGTAGTTGGCTGTTTGCGGATCTGTTGTATATGAACGACACATTAAGCAGCATATTCGTCGTATTTCCAAAATAAATTTTTTGTTGTCTTGAGTGATTAAAAGGACATGAAAAATAGAGGATTTCCTGATGATATGGTGTGGGACAAAGAGGACTGGAGAAAGTCTATTCGTTCTCTGACCCTGGTTAAACTGGGATTTAAGGGGTGTTGAAGGGATGGGTGATGTTTATGCACTATTTTCTTATTTTCAATAGTTGTGTCAAGCGGTATTTTCAATAATATGTGCTTAATGTTGTCTTGAAGATGTTAATTACTAACTTTCTGTTGTGTTTACAGTAGCGTCATACTTTGAGCTGGCTTATCTCATCGTATCTCTAACTCTCGCTGTCTCTGCAGTCTATGCTCTGGTTCTCTGGTGGCGCTATGATGGCTGGAGAGCGGGGGCAGGGAGGCAGATTGATCAGTTAGGGGGGCCGGGTAGCAGATCAGAGTACGTTGTAAATAAAGATCGCGTCTGTCTGCGGATTCAGATTCTCGTTGGTCTATTCATCTTCTACTTCTTCTATGTCGGCATGGAGGTATTGCTGATTTCTTTAATCTGTGGTAAAACATTGACCTTTAAGTCATTATTCATCATCAACATTTATCATCATCTAGAAGTGTAGTAACGTTTATTTAAGCAAATTTTTTAATATAGTAAATTTTGCGGGTAACTTCCTAAGTCCTAACTATTTATTGGTTAAACAGATTTTCAAAAATTTCAGATCACGTCATATTAATCTGTCACAAAACAATTTCAGTAATTTCATTAATTTATTTATCGCCAGGTGGCTTACGGCAGCCTCATATCGACGTTCTCTATCCACAAGTTCCACATGACGACTGCCCGGGCCTCTCTGGTCGCCTCCGTCTTCTGGGGCGCCTTCGCCTGCGGTCGTATCAGCGCCATCTTCTTCGCCCACTGCGTAGCTCCGGCCGCCATCTTGTGCGTCGATCTGACGATAGCGACGGTGTCTCTGTTCGTCCTCGCGTTCTGGGAGAGGTTTGTCTCGGAGGCGGGGTTTGAAACAGTCGTGTGGGCGGGGTCAGGAGCTGTGGGCTTCGGCATGTCGTCGATATTCCCTGCCGGGCTGTCGTGGGCGGAGAGATATATCAAAGTAGGCGGGGCTTTATCTTTACTTGGCTAATTACTCATTTTCGTAGTGGTTCATTTTCGATTGCGTAATTAAATGTCGTGAACAGGTAATGTCGAACACTTCAAATGAACCACAAGATACTATAAGATTCATAAGAATGGTACATTATCTGATGGAACAATATATTGATATATACAGTTTAGTTAGAATTTAGTTCAATAATTGACATATTGGTATTGATTCATCATCATCATCATCATATTCCCTTAAATCCCAGTTTAACTAGGGTCGGGATACGAATAGACTGATCCATTCGTTTCGTGACATATTGGTATTGATTTATATACTTTTATCGTAATATCTCTCTTAAAGAGCATTCCATCGATAAACGAGTTAATCCCTTCACAAAATGCTTTGCCTTATTCCACACCTTAAAAACAACTTAAAGTAGCCTGAAGCATGGGAAAAATATGATTGTTGAAGTGGTTTCCTGTTTACATCGATAGTTTTTGCTCAGTCAGCTCCTACGGCATGCGCAATGAACGGTTAGTCTATTCTTCTGTGTTCCAGACACAATATAGAAACCAGATCTTGTAACATAATGTAAAATGATATTATCAACTGATCATATTGTCTTATCTAATGATGTATTACTGATATCATCAGATTATATAACATAATATTGAAAAGCCTCAATTTGGGGATTGGCTGGTGTTGTGATGTAGGACAGAGAGGATTTGAGACAGTCTATTTGTATCCCGACTCTTGTTAAACTGGGATTCAAGGGAGGATGAGGATGATATAACATAATATTTATGAATTGTTTACTGATCGCAGGTGACAGGTGGCGCTGCCTCAGTGTTTGTGATTGGCTCAGCTCTGGGTGAGATGCTCATCCCAGCTCTGTGCGGCTGGCTCATGGACCACTACAGTCCCGAGACTCTCCTCTACTCTCTGCTCATTGGCGCTGCCTGCGCTCTGCTGCTCTTTTCCCTTCTCGCTCTCTCCGCCTGTCGAGCGGGGGAAAGGTATGACCTCGAGCCCTCCTCACACTTCGGTGGAGAGCTGACGGGTGGAGGCGCTCCTTCCAATGAGGAAGATCTCGTGCCACTAGTGGGGGAGGACAGTGACGAGGATGAGATGGGAATGATGGAGAGGGAATCCACACAACTGATGAATGGATTCGCAGGGACATCGAGGGGGAAGGTTTCTGGCATTAGGAATGGTAGCATGAGAATGAAAATAGGAAAAATGGAAGAAAACGGAATATTGAGTGAGAATGAAATAGGAAGTAATGAAAGTGGTAGTAGAACTACAGGATCAACAGGAAGTACTGGTGCAGTGAATGGTACACCTGGTGGAATTGTTAAGAGTGGAAGGGGAAAACTGGTTCTAGGAAAAAAGAAGGTTACTTTTGATGTTAGGACAATTGATAATGAAGCTACTTCTGGTACTTCACATTTGATTTCAAAACTTAAAAATTAAAGTAAAAAAGACTAAATGGTTATAGCATAATGTGATCTATGAAAAAGTAATAATAATAATTATGCTATATTTAGATCTAATCTGATTATCTGATTATGATTATTATAATAATGATCAATGTTATTATTTAATATTAATGATAATAATGTTAAGTAATAAGAATAGTGTCTTATTGACAAAGTGGTAATGGAGCTTGATTAAGTAACAAAGAATATGTATGGGATAATTTCTCTATCTGCAATGAAGTTATAAGTAATAGTTTGAACAATTAATTACTTGCCTGTTTAGTTTGGTATTCTGATAATAACATTAGGTAGTGGCCTCTCTAGTAGCAAATATATGTACATTGTATATATATATATATATATATATATATATATATATATATATATATATATATTTGCAGTGAAAGCTAGTGCTAAGGCAAAAATTCGCACCCACAGCCGATCAATCAAATATAGCTATTTCATTAAATAGCTTAAATCGCTTAGTTGTTCAGCACTGATTCTTTAACAAGAAACAGAGAGTTTTTACGTCACTAGCAATATTTATTTGAATGCTTTAGCCACCCGCCATGAAGAGTCTTACTGGCGAAAAAGAGTTAATTACTAATTTTTCTGCACTATAGTATTCTGTTGATAGTTCTTAATCATTCCATTGATATGATGATTTCTGTATTCGTTTAGGCAATTAGTTAATTAATTGTTATTTTCTATCAGTATGCATATTACTATTGTACATGAGCAATACTGCAGGTATTATGCAACAATAGTCGTTATGAAAATTAGAACTTCTCTTTTCATGTTCTGTCTTTTATTGTCATCAAGCGGATCTCATCCCGAATGTCTCTAGCAAACTTTATGTAGAATTTTGTCGTGAGAAGACGTTGCTTCTGAAGTGGTTTTCCATTGACTTCGTCGGCTCCTGCTCTATATCCACTTAGACGTTCAGTAGAGGTATGTTTTTCAATATGAAAAACATGCCTCGACTAATAAGAGAGAGAGAAATATGTTTTATTTTCACAAAATTTCACAGAGTAAACACATCAATGAACGTGTGAAAAAAATTAAATAGGCATTATCAGAATCTAAGTCATAAGTGCAATACTTCCTCTAAGTGCACAAATAAAGACATCAGAAAGCCTCATTATAGTTTTGTTTGTGCAATCACCTAGAAAATTACTGTTTTTTAACTTTCACAAGTTTTAAAATGGTCCTAAGATGCTCTGTGTGTGTGTGTGTGTGTGTGTGTATGTGTCTATATATGTATATATATATATATATATATATATATATATATATATATATATATATATATATATATTGCTATATATATATTTATTTATATATATATTGTTGAGCCTCTTCCACTAACGTTCTTTTAGCATTATATTCTATGCACTTTTCAGCCCGGTGTTTCAATGCGTTCCTGCTCTATCAACTTTTCTAACAGTTTATTAACTATACGCTACTGTTTGTATGAATTTTTGAGTTTTGTTTTGCAGTTTGTATTATTTATCTAGGTTAAATCTAGATAGAATGATAGTCAATGGGATCAAATCAATAGCTAAAGGGTTAATTCACGTCAATGAATTAAATCTTCTCAAGTAACCAACCAAATTTAGTGAAACTCCTGTTTTTGGTAGTAAATATGATGAGATTGTGGTGGTAATTTCTCCAGTCCACCCCTAGTAAATGAGATAATTTCTCCAGTCCACCCCTAGTAAATGAGATAATCTCTCCAGTCCACCCCTAGTAAATGAGATAATTTCTCCAGTCCACCCCTAGTAAATGAGATAATCTCTCCAGTCCACCCCTAGTAAATGAGATAATTTCTCCAATCCACCCCTAGTAAATGAGATAATTTCTCCAATCCACCCCTAGTAAATGAGATAATTTCTCCAATCCACCCCTAGTAAATGAGATAATCTCTCCAATCCACCCCTAGTAAATGAGATAATTTCTCCAATCCACCCCTAGTAAATGAGATAATCTCTCCAATCCACCCCTAGTAAATGAGATAATCTCTCCAATCCACCCCTAGTAAATGAGATAATCTCTCCAATCCACCCCTAGTAAATGAGATATTCTCTCCAATCCACCCCTAGTAAATGAGATAATCTCTCCAATCCACCCCTAGTAAATGAGATAATCTCTCCAATCCACCCCTAGTAAATGAGATAATCTCTCCAATCCACCCCTAGTAAATGAGATAATCTCTCCAATCCACCCCTAGTAAATGAGATAATCTCTCCAATCCACCCCTAGTAAATGAGATAATCTCTCCAATCCACCCCTAGTAAATGAGATAATCTCTCCAATCCACCCCTAGTAAATGAGATAATCTCTCCAATCCACCCCTAGTAAATGAGATAATCTCTCCAATCCACCCCTAGTAAATGAGATAATCTCTCCAATCCACCCCTAGTAAATGAGATAATCTCTCCAATCCACCCCTAGTAAATGAGATAATCTCTCCAATCCACCCCTAGTAAATGAGATAATCTCTCCAATCCACCCCTAGTAAATGAGATAATCTCTCCAATCCACCCCTAGTAAATGAGATAATCTCTCCAATCCACCCCTAGTAAATGAGATAATCTCTCCAATCCACCCCTAGTAAATGAGATAATTTCTCCAATCCACCCCTAGTAAATGAGATAATTTCTCCAATCCACCCCTAGTAAATTTGGCAATTTCTCCAAATCACTCTCTAGTAAAAAGCTAAAAAAGCTAATGTTAACGTCAGTTTCCTCACTCGAAAGCGATGTCAGTGACGGGCGAGTCCAGGATTTGAACCCGCACATACTGATCCACGGTCGAGTGTCTTACCGACTTCGCCACTGGCTGAAGCCAGTGGCGAAGTCGGTAAGACAGTCGACCGTTTCGGTTGTTGACTGGTTGTTTCGATAAGACCCCGCTCTAACTAGAAATGCGATATAGGCCTAGGTTTAGTTCTATTACAACTAACCGGATGGAAAAATTGACTTAGTATTTGTTGTTGTTTTGCTTTGTTTATCGTTTTGTCAAGTATGCCATTTATGTGATATATCCTTAGTGTATACTTCTTTGTCATGATTTTTTAATCTAACATTCAATTAATTTTGTCTCTAAATGAATATCTATTTTGCTGATTGATTTTCGAAAATAACTGATAAATGATTTAGTTTTATTGTCACAAGTGTTTGATATTCTGGTATCGAGTTGATGAAAAACCGGGATTTTAATTTATAGCTGAGGCCTAGTTTAACGTCTGTTTTCATGTATATATCAAGTGTACTGTTAGATAATGACCGAAGATGATGTAAAAGTTCTGGCATTTTACTGGTTGTTTCTTGCATTTTACTGGTGGTTTCTTGCATATTCCTTGTGGTTTCTTGCATTTTACTGGTGGTTTCTTGCATTTTACTGGTGGTTTCTTGCATTTTACTGGTGGTTTCATGCATTTAACTGGTGGTTTCTTGCATTTTACTGGTGATTTCTTGAATATTACTGATTGTTTGCATATTAGTGGTGATATCTTGCGTATTACTGATGATTTTTTGCATATTAGTGGCGAATTCTTGCATATTACTGATGACGTTTTGCATATAAGTGGTGATTTATTGCATATTAGTGGTGGTTTCTTGCATATTACTAGTGATTCTAGTTCTAATGCTATAATTATATTTACATCATAAAATAATAACTAATAAAGCTGGTCCTCTATAATATATCCTTTATAACATGCCATAGCAAGTCTGTTATTGCTGTTCTCAAGCCTTAATAATGATTGTATCCCAACACCATATTGCGAGTCAAAATAGTTTTAACTTGATTCTCATCAATTCATTAAAATATAAGTTATTAGCCGAATGAGTCATTTAAAGACTGGTGGTAAAGTCCAAAAAATAAAATTTTTGGCACGGAATATGTTATTACTTAATGCTGATTGGTTGACATATTAGCCAGTGGGAAAGCTTCAGACAACAGTTTATCAACCTCTATTCTATTTTTAGTACCAACATGTTTATTGCTAGGACGGCCTAATACAGAATCTACACTTCTATCGGCTGATGACATTGTCTGTTGATATTTAGCTATTGGATTCTGATTTGCGAATTTTGAGATTGGGGGATTTGGAATATCCGACCTGGAATTTGTAGAAAATGCAGAATTATAGGCAAGATTAGGTCTAAAAGAATTAGAATCAAGAAGAGGTTTTCTGTCGCCTGTTAGAAACGAATCCAGATCATCAATAGCCAAGGGATCGCTGACAATGTCTCGCGCTTTTCTTCGAATTCTTTCCTTTCTACTGACAGGATCTTCCTGCAGTGGTTGCTGTTGTCTGTGTTGCTGAAACGGCTGCCTCTGTTGCAGTTGAAGTTGTTGTGACTTTGATTGCAGTGGTTGTTGTTGTTGCTTATTTACTGGTTGTAGCCGTGGCTGCACTTGAGATTGTTGTTCTAGTTGTTGAACTTGTTGTTGTCCTTGTATTTGATGTTGTTGCCGTACTGAAGCAGGCTGCAGCTGCTGTGTATTATAAGCAGCTGATGCAGGTGCTGCTGACATTTCTGTTGGTACAGCAGCTGCTGTAGCTGTTGATGACTCATCTCGAGACAATGCAGCAGCTTGAGTTTCAGGCTGCAGCTGCTGCATTGCTGTGGCATCCCTTGCAAGCTGCTGTGCAGTTGAAAACGAGGCTTGAACGCTATTGGACGGATACTGCTGTTGCTTTTGTTGACCTGATTGTTGTTGTGGTATAGCGTGTTGTCGTATTTGCAGCGAAATTGGTTGTTGCAAAGTTGGCTGTTGTATTAGTTGTTGCGGTTGCTCATTCAAGTAAGATTGTTGCTGTTGCATGTCTACTTGTTGGAAAGATTCAGTTTGATATTGTGCAACGCGTTGCTGTGATCCAGTTGCTGAATTTTGCTGGGGGTTGACTTGTTGCTGCAATAATGCTGCCGACAACGGTTGCATTGGTCGCTGCTCTGCTATTGGTTGCTGTTGCACAAACGATAAGGTTTGTACTGGTTGTAATATTTCTGGTGAAAGCTGTTGCACTGCTGGTAACTGTTGCACTGCTGATAGCTGTTGCACTGCTGGTAGCTGTTGCATTGCTGGTAACTGTTGCACTGCTGGTAACTGTTGCACTGCTGGTAGCTGCTGCATTGCTGGTAGCTGAAGCTGCTGTGACTGATACTGTGGTAAGAATTGTTGTGTAGATGTTTGTTGCATTGATGATGGGTGTTGCACTGACAGCAGCTGCTGTTGTGTAGGTGGTTGCATTGATGATGGATGTTGCACTGACAACATATGCTGTTGTGTAGGTGGTTGCATTGATGATGAATGTTGCACTGACAATTGTTGCTGTTGTGGTATAAACTGATGGGGAAATATGTGTTGCATTGACTGTTGATTCGGCTCTGTCTGCAGTGAAAATGGAATTGGCGGAAAATGTTGCTGAATCTGCTGTTGTTGCATTGATTGTTGTGATAGTGGCAACTGAAGTTGCTGCTGATTCTGTTGCACGAGTTGTGCATTATGTTGCTGTAGCGAAACATTTGGTCGTTGTTGCAGTTGTGTGTCGTAGCTATGCGGTGGTGAATAGTGTGGTTGCATTTGTTGTTGCGGCATAGTTGTTGACATTGGAAAGTTATTAACAAAATGTTGACCTTGAAGCTGACTGTTCAATTGCTGTTGTCCTTGAATCTGATTGGCTAATAGTTGCTGATTATTAATATTATTAGGTAATTGCTGCTGAAATGAAAGCTGATTGGAGTGTTCCCTCTCTTGGAATTGATGGCCTTGAAACTTATTGCTAGATTGTAGCATGCCTGCTTGTTCAAACAGGTCGCTATTTTGTCGATTATTTATCGGACTATAAACTAGACTGTTCCAGCCTGTTGGTGCAGAAGAACCAGTATAGATCACATCCGGCGTGTAATTCTGACTCTGTTGTTGCTGATTTAATGGAATCTGTTGCTTCAATAACTGCTGTTGTTGCCATTGTAATTGCTGCAGATGTTGCTCTAGAGGAATTTTTTGCGTTGATAAGTGTTGTTGTTGCCGTTGAAGGTCAATTAATTGTTGTTGCTGTTGTAGAAGATCATTTAGATGTTGTTGTTGTTTTGTTGGATACAGGCTTTCATAAGATTTCTTATCTAAATGCCTATTAACTTCTTGACCGTCATATCGTAGCCTATCTGAATAGTCATTAGATGACTCAGTTCCAGCATAAACAACTGGTCTAAATGGAGATGCAGAATTATCATTTCTTCTTCCGGCCATATTATCCTCTGGTGTTTTATGCCGTGTTTCAATGGATTCAGTTGCTGATTCGAACAAAAGTTCTCCAGATGATGCTTCTAGGTGAAGTTCTTTTCCCATTGCTGGTTTGTTTAGAGTTGACTGATTTATTGGATTGGTCAGTGTTTTGTCTACTTCAACTGGATGATCAATGTTATGAACTGAAAAGCTTGTCGCCATACTCCTGGTATTTTTAATTGGCGGTGTTTCTATGCGCTTTACAGTGTTATGGTCACTTTGGATTGGCTGATTCGTATCGATGGGCGTGGCTTTGTTGACCACCGCCATTGCCATTGGCTGTGCAACTAATGGTATCGTGGTTAGAATCTGTGACATACCTGATTGCGTGGTCAGCTGATCGGTTTGAGTGGTTAATTCATTGGTTGGAATGGCAATAGTACTTGATAAACCTGATGAGTTAACTGGAATATTATTTAAATTAAAAACTGCGGTGGGAGTGGTCATATCTACCATGGCTGAAGCTGATTTAGGCGTGGTCAAGGTTGTGATTGACAGGTTTTGAGAAAGAGCAGCAGAATTGCGGTCAGGCAATGAGGGGGAATCTCGCTGAAATGTATCTTGAATCACTGCTTTTGTCTTCTCCAGTCTTTTGTCCTTCCTTGGCGTCGGTATGGGCGGAGTTTCGTTTGATCTTGCCTTTCCATTGGCTAGTGAAACATCTGTCATTGTTTCATTGATCGATAATTCAGATTTAGGCGGAGTTTTATTTGAAGCAGTTGTTTGTATATTATGATACCGAATTAGATCTTCGTCGTCGTCGTCATCATCTGTGGGTGATTGCAGTGGGTCATCATAGTCACTTAGATAGTCTCTTCTTTTACCACCGGCAGCTGCTGGTGTAGGTCCAGCCGCTGTGAATGTGCTAGCAGCTATCGACGCTGTGATTGGTGCAGCTGTTGCTGTCGGGCTGTCCATTGGATTAAGCTCAATAAACTCTCTGCCTGAAACCGGTCGAAACCGGTTACGTCTGGACCTACGAGCATTATTCATTATGCAAATTTTGATTAAAATAATAGACCTAAATAGTAATTTATTTTGTAAATATACATGTATTTTATAAACAATTTGCCATACATTATATCTAATTAATTTAACATTTTTCAGAAATATGAGATAAAAATTTACTTCAGTCCATTATAAATATCCGTTACTTATTTTTAACATAATTTCTATCAAATGGTCAACAAGCAGATTCGTTTATTGTCTAGTTAAAAATCCAAAGTAATGCACACTATTAACGGCGGGATTTAGCGCACTTGGTTTAGTTGCGCGTCAATAATCGAAATTAAGAAAAAACGGCCTCGGTTAGTACTTTGTGGGTGACCACCTTGGAAGACCGAGTGTTGACAGCTTTGAAGGAAAAAATCCCAGGATGACGGAAGGTTATTCTTAAATTTGCGCCGGCTGCAATTAGTGAGCAATGAAAAGGCAATAATTACTAATAACTATTGAGAGAAACGAAGAAATAGGCCTTAAACAAGCATCTGTGCTTCCTGACCAAGTGTGCCGTTATGTAATGTAATATTTTATTATGTCACCTGTGCTAAATGAAACTGCAAATATTTTTTAAAATCTTATACTCGGTTTCATGAGAGGAGCTTAATCTCTTAACCAGAGATTAAATATCGTCAGAGCAGAAAACTGTCCAATCAAGAAAAATGCTTTTTATTAAGCCTTAATGGATTTAAGAACATTTAGCTGCCTGCTAGGTAATAACCCAAAGGTCGACATTGGACAACCAAATAATGCTAATTACAAAAACGCCAACATCTACATGTAACAGTGTCACTGGTAACTTAAGAATATTTCTCATCTTGCAGCCAACCTTACAATGAGCTCCACCCACCTTGATTTGGGTCGTTTGTTGCTTTCTTGCGATGGGCTGGCTACAACGGTTTCAGCTTCGCTAGGGCCATCGGTAGAGCTTTGATTGACAGCTGGGTACTGCCGCCTCGCCAGGCTGATAGAAGGCCTTTGACCTCTTGACCTACTTGTAGGCTGCTGCGTTCTAGACAGACCGTGTGCTATGAAGTGACCTTGACCTCGGTATCCAGGACGATCTAATTTAAATGATTTAAATAAATATAATGTTTAAATAAAATATCATTTAATATAAAGACCAACGAAAATTGGCTTAACATGTTTAAATTTTGAAGTTTATTAGATGTTCGTAGTTTAAGAGTAATGTATTGAAGTAAATGAACGCTTGCAAGTAACAACGAATTTCGGAAAAATCCGTTGTGATTAAATGTAATGCGTCATTCATGTATAGGCTTACAGGATTTTGTTATTTAATGGAGTGGAATTTAATTGTTCCTACAATTTCGTTTAATTTTTCTTCCAGTCTTTACTACTCTCTAGTATGTGGTAGCATACTGAGGTTGGACACAAGACTGATAGGAGTGGCTGCGGATTCCCATACAAATGATCGTTGCCTGTTAGAACGCTGTCTAGATAATAAGACTTTTAGATATAGTTAGATCATTGGTTACAATTATATCTAATTCTACTATTCATTAGCTCCTTGGTTACTAATATATTATTATTATTATTATATTATTATATTCGCTTATTACTTGAAGTCTGACACACCGCAGAAAACGTACAAACATACATGGAACAAAAAGCAAATAGAAAGGTCAATAATAACTAGATACCAATAGTCCAAGATAATGTTTCATAACAGTCATTATACGATATTCTAATGATAAATTCTTAACCACGAAGGGAGTGCGTTTAAATGAAATTTAAAATGGATTAACCCTCCCACTGTGCTTAAAATATAATAAATAAAACTTACGTTTATTTAAAAACAATCTAACAACCGCAGATAGGTTTCATTCGAACATACATTATACGATAAGATAATGACACAGTCACGCTAAATAGTAACAATGCATTTTAATTTAATCTTGCATAAACCAAGATTAAATTAGCTATAGTTTTTATAGCATCACTTAATGTCATGCGGGTTATGAAGTTTTTTTCTTTCTAAGAGCTACGCTTTGTTGGTATGGCGTAAGTTCTTTTTGCAACGTTTCTTCGGGTTTGATATGAATGATGGTTTAGTGAGGGCATAAGTAGAGCCAGCACGTGGTCAGAATTATTACAGACTGACTTAAACAGCTTACTGTCAGCTGACATGCAGAGATTCTCAAAAGTTTGCTCTTTGTTATAAAACCAGCCCTTTTTGCTCGTCTTAAAAATGCTTCTAGGCGGTTTCTGTCATCAGCAGAAGTAAACCCCCACCAAAATTGTGAGGCGTAGATTACTAAGAGAAGTAATTTATTTAGAGTAAGAAGCCTGGAACAATATCTGAAGTAGTTCATTTGATAGACCTTTTGTGCGCAAGGAGTATAAAGCAAAAATATTACTCGAACATGAGGATATAGGATTGGAAATATATCTAGCCTACTATTCGTTAGATAATTGTTACTAAAGTATATACTATTCATTAGCTAATTGGTTACTAATAATTATATCTGCTATTCGTTAGCTCATTGGGTACGTACAACTATATCCACTATTATTTTGCACAAAAGTATGTTGACATCGCTTTCGAGTGAAGAAACTGACGTTAACATTAGCTTTACCAGCTTTTACAAATTCATTTTAAATATTAAAATAATTGAAACCACACGAGCTCTACCATCTTCATTCCAGCCAGGCTTGAACCAGTGGCGAAGTCGGTAAGATACTCGACCGCGTATCAGAAGATGCGGAATTCAAATCCTGGGCTTTCCCGACACTGACATCGCTTTCAAGTGAAGAAACTGACGTTAACCTTAGCTATACCAGCTATATACCAGCCTTCGTCAGAATGAAGGATTCCTCCCTCATGCCTGTCCAGGCTTCCATAGGAGGACTCCCAGCTCTGAGCTCTTCTTCTCTCGCCCCGGGGCCACGTGCTCGGGTCTGAGGGGCCAATGTTCAGGTCCCCCATCTGTCTCTTCACGGCCGCCAGCTGTCTGATGTAAGGGGGTTCGGGCCCAGAATACGGGCGCGTGGTATTGTCGTGAATGTTGTATACAAACAGTTTCTCATCAGGAGCAAGATCTATACGAGGATTTCTGGAATTATAATCCGAGGGAAATCCCAGATTGTTGCTTCCTCTGTTATGATTACCACGTGGACCTGATGTCCTGTGCTCGTTCATATGATCCCTGTGATCTCTACGATCATCGTTATCTCCCTCCCTCTTTGCTCTCAGTACTACACCTCCAGCAATCCTTCCATGTCTTCCGTTTTTCTCCAGCGAATCCATCCTCACTCTCTCCACTCTCTCGCCAGGTGATGGGTAGTCATTCCTTCTACCTGGACGTTTTTCACTTCCCACTCTACGTGGCTGTTGGAAGTCTACATCGGGCAGGGAGCTCAGACTGTCTCTATGGTGCTCTGTGTTGATCTCGCGGGTGTTTTTCGTCATCATCATTGGTGCTGCCGCCAGTCCTCTGCTGACGTGAGTGGCAGTTAACATTTCTTCTTCAATGTCAGGGACGTCCTCAACACTCATTCTACTATCTGGTTCTTCTATTGTGATCTCCGGAGGGTTGAGTGATACGTTTTGTGTGTCAATCATTAGACTTTCCAGCTTTGATTCGACGCTTAATCTTCTGTCTGAATCAGTGGGCGTGGTATCAGAAAGTTCTATAGGCGTGGCTTCATTTCTCTTCGTGGAAGGCGGGGCTATTTTACTAGCAGTGGGTGTGGTTTCTACTTTATTAGCTGCTTCCGATGTTGCGACATCTGCGATGCTAGAACGTTTTGTGGAATCCTAAATGTCAATAAAGCTCTTTGTGTAACATTTATGCTAATGAAAAGCATCAATCTCACAGTAATTTAAAACTTACATGCGGATACTTTTTTACTTAGATACTATAAGTAAAGAGTTAAATATTCGATCGATAAACTAAAGGGACGGATCTAGACAGGGGGGAGGGCTTCGACCCGCCTATAGAAATTGTACTCGGTAGTCTCTGTTCAGTAGAAAGCCTGGGTTTAGTAAATATTTAAACTTTTTACCCTGTCCTGGAGAAGATAAGGTCGCGTGGGCGGAAGCAAAAGTATGTGTACACTATCCTTATGTATTTTTTGGGGCCCACCCTCTTAGAAATTCCTGGATCCGCCACTGATAAGGAATTTGAGCTGAATCATCGAGACAGTTATAAATATTTTCCCTTGTTAACGCTGAACAGTCGATAATTTCCGCTACGATATTCAAATGACTCAAGAAACAAGATCAATTCGTAAACAAATATTATAAAAATCATTTTAATATATACATGCAGTTCAATTATACTATACCTACTAATTTCGAGGACTGTGACGTTTAATTATTGATTTCTTCGGTACTAGGTATACCTTGTCGCGTTATAAAGTACCGTATTTGTGTCTTGGACACTCAAGAATAGACCGACGGTTATCTGCACATGTCGTAAAAGGCGACTAAGCAAGAACTAACGGTAACGGGAAATCACATCAGAAGCCAATTAATTTTTGTCGAAGTCATAGACCCCACAAGCCGTTTTTGAAGGGCGTAATCTTGTTGATCTTGCTAAAGGTGACTGAGAGCAGGAATATGAGTCACTCTATCCTGGTCACTCTATCCAGTGACCTGCCAATTGGCAGATCACTAGAGAGATAACTTTTAGATAACACATAAGTAGCTACTGTATTAAAAACAGAATATTAAAAGAATGATAAGAGTTTAGATATTTCAGATTTACAAACCTTGGGATTTTCTGCATCAACTGTTTTATCAAGTTCTTCTTCTTCTTTCCCAGATGACGATTTCTTCCTCCAGGAGTAAATGAGCCAAACAGCCAATAGGATGAGAGGAAGGGCCGCTAGAGCAATTAGGAAAATAGCCCAATCAGGGAAGTGAAATCCTGACGTAGGCGGGGCTACGGCTAGGTCCAGTGAGCGTGGCATTTCTAGAACCTGCGCGAAATGTGGCATAGTTTAAGAAGTGAAAAATAAGAAAGGTTATTTTAAATTAGACATAGTAATAATATATCACGTGGATAGTGTGGATAGTTAATGTCCAGATCAGATTGGCCCGAATAACATTCGAGCTCAGTCGTTGCTAATGCTCAGGGGTGGATTCCGGAAGTTTTTACGGAGGGGGAGAAATCTATTAGACAGTGACCACATTTTCATTTATTAATTTGGCCATCTCCTTTTCTGAGACCGAGATAATATTTTTATTCCTTTTTACTCTTATTTACGCTCACAAAATCTAAAACCTAAACTTTTTTTAACTTGGAGGGGCCTCATCAATACATGCGCATCTATTCTTCTGACATGGTAAAAAGCTTAACATTTTCACTAACACCCAGCCTTCTCCGGGAACAGGGATTAAAGAATGCAACTTTTATCGGCGGACCTAATGGGAAGGGGGCCTGGGCCCACCTTTGGATCCGCCACTGCTAATGCTCTCTTCGACATTGACGCTTAATTTTATTAATCTTGGACGAGTGTCAGATACTGAACTTTGATGTAAGCATCGTGAAAAGTTTCGAGTAGAAAGTGGACTTACCCGAGCATAAGATGGCAGAAAAGCCTCGAGCTGCTCAGCATTTAGTCGATTGTATACGCCCGCAGCCTGAGCTCCGGAAATAGTTTTATTTACAGCGCTGCCATCCCATACTGCAAAAGTCACCGCACGTGATCCGTTCTGGGTTTTGTTGGCGATGCTGTCAACCTACAGAAGTACGTAGATGATTATACTGCTATTCTAGTAATCTACAGATAGGCCTAGAAGTAGATACATTGGTATTCTAGTAATCTACAGATACCTGTAGAGAATGTGCTAGTATTCTAGTAATATACTGATAAACACGGATATACCTGTATTCTAGTAATATAGAGATACAAGTATAAAAACTAGTATTCTATTCATCTACTGATATATTTAGAAATACTCGTATGCAAGTAATTTACACACGCAGATATACTTGTATTTAAGTAATCTACACACGCAAATGTAATAGTATTCAAGTAACCAATATACGCAGATATACTAATATATTAAAGTAATCTACAGATAAGTAGATTTAACAATGATATAAATGCAACATACCGAGACCAAATTATTTCCCGCAGTCGTTTCTCTCTTTGCTCTAGATTCTCGTTTTCTCGATCTTTCTCTGAAAGTCATCTCGACTGATTCAATTTTAGAGAGGAAAGCAGTCGTCGACACAAACTTCTTCACTGAGAACTTGAGGCGCTCTACGTCAGCCAACAAACTTATGGCCGGCCTGTAAATCTTATCCAATTCTCCGCCATTTCTCTTCTTCCTTTGCAGGATGCTTTGATATTTTGAAGACACAACAGCTGCAGAGGTACTTTGTGTAATAGGAAGTACTGATGTCCTATCAGAAGCACCCGATGAGGAAGAGAGATAAAAAGGATCGGATGTTTGAGACTGTAGTTTGGAATTAAGATCTCCAGTGTTGGAGAGAAAAGGCCAAGAAGTTACTGAAGATCCGGAAGATCTCACCAAGACGGAAGGAGAAAAATTCAAAGTGGCTGAAGTGATCATCACAGCAGATAGAGATGGAGTAACTATTGGACTCGATGTGAACAGCGCAGTGGATAGTGATGGATGTGGTGAACTTGACTGGATTGAATGATAAATGGCATGGGATGGCATCAGCGTTGGCAATTGGCTTGAATGCGAAGGCACGTTGTTTGATGAAAGTGTAGATGACAATGTAGGAAGAACTGCCGTGCTGGTCTGAATGTTTGACGGATACATGAAAAGAGTTTTACTTTCGATATTTGATTGAATGAGAGTGGGAGGAATCAGAGTGATCCTGGAATAGTCCATGCTGGAAGCTGATGCCATGAATTGTTGTGGAATAGAGCTGACAATGTGACTGGATCCCGACCAGTCTCTGGATACCGTACTCCACGAGTAGAGAGCACTGGCTGTGGCTGCAGGTGTCATTGTTGGAGTCACTCTGATAGTAGCCGAGGCTGTAGGACTGTTAGTGAACCACTGGCTAGGATAATTCGATCGAGCGTTGGTGATTGAAGGATCAACGGGAAGTAAGTTGCTAGAGCTTGCGAAGGTTGAACTAGAAATCGGCGACTGCGTGAGGCGACTTTCTAGCACTAAGGTAGTCGAAAATCCTAGAGTAACCGAAGCAGAATACGTTGAAATTAAAGGAGTTATATACGGAGGAAAAGTGAAAGATGATGTAGCTCTATTATAGGAGGCAGGGGATGAAAAAGGTTGGGGTGGAGTAGGTTTCGGAGGTGAGGTGATATTCTGAGATGCTGCCTCAAATGCTGCACGTAAACCTGTAAATCAGAATGTAAAATAGTGAACGTAAAATCTAAGAATTAAGTTAATTACTTTATATTACACTTAAATAACTGTTAATTACTTTTATATATTTAAATATATTAGAGGATTAGCTACATATGTTACATATTTTCATTTTGCTAAGCGTTACATTTTATTACTTAATGTCGACGATTTTATTTGTCAGGGGAAACATTAAATTAGTCAGAGTTCCAAAATAGCCATAAACTAAATAAAGCATTGTTTTACTTCCTTTGTAGTCTTTAGAAAGGTTAGTTACTTAAATTCTTCCTCTGAAGGCCTACACTAAAAAACTCTAGGATTTTGATAGAGTTCTAATAAATTTACGGGCATGTGGAAGCAGTGAGATGAAATTGAAACTACATGTAGCTGCCTTTATTTTGAACGTCATTAGTATTATTGAAAGGTGTTTCAATGATGCTCCAAGCAGTATATTTATATATACAGCTTGGGGCATTATACTATATATATATATATATATATATATATATATATATATATATACATATATATATACTATATATATATATATATATATATATATATATATATATATATATATATATACTATATATATATATATATATAGAGAGAGAGAGAGAGAGAGAGCGATACATACAATGATTTGTACTGATGATTTATTTATTTATTTATTTATATTATATATACACTAAAAGCAGTATTTTGCAATTAGCTAGCAGGAAATAAAAAATTTCCATTAATACAGAAATGTTTTAACTAATGGAGTTTATCGTTTAAAATCTACATATATGAAAATTTTATAAACACTATTTAGGATCACCATACCCTGTTCCAGCATGATGTACGTCATGACATTTGGGTCTTCGCCAGTTGTTATATTGATCCTCATCACCAGGTTAGGCCTGGCATGAGGTGATCTAGTCAGTGGAGGTGGAGTGGTAGTGGCAGGCCTCTCTGTGGTGAACAGCGAGGTGGAGTACAGCGGCATAGATAACGTCGTGGTAGGAATAATCAACATCGTGCTTCCGGTGGCTGTTGTTGGGTGTGGTATTACACCAGTGATGTTTGGCGTTGTGGCTGAAGTAGACGGATGGCTGGTGGTCGTGTTTTGCGCAGACATGGTGATGTTGATTAGCGTTGTGGTTGACGCAGGTGTCGATAATGTAATCACTGAAGTATTCATTGACCTCACTAGGGATTCACTACTTGATGGTGTAGCGATATGCGGCATCGCAATTGTTATATTTGATGCAATAGTAGCTGACACGGTACTATTTATAGTCATGACTGATGACGTCAAACTCGAAACATTTTGCACTAGTAGAGTACCATTTTTTGAAGCAACAGTAACCTGCGGAGAGACGGTAGTTACGTTTCGGTTGAAAAATAATGTTGCTGACGAATCTGAAGCCTGGGTGACTAGTGGAGTTTGTCTAAAGACATCAGCGGAAGCTGTCGTGTAATAGGTTGTAACATGGCCAGTATTCGCTAATCCGCTGCTATTTTGCCCGACTGTAAAGCTAGCTGTTGGCAATGTAACACTGGGCCAAGGTGCTACTGTAGTAACATTTGTAGCATTGCTGGCAACAGTCGTTGAAACATTCAATCCACTCCAAAATATGGTTGATGAGGGTTTCGTTGCGTTGTTCGCTAATTGCGATGTCAGGAGTGATTGAATTTCAAGTAGAGAAGAGGTTTGAGATGTTGATGAGACACGGAAAGGGAGAGCGTTAGTCGCATTCCAGAATGAAGGAGTTGGTGTAACTATACTGGGTAGCAGAGTTAGAGTGACGCTGCTACTGCTCGCAAAGAATCCAGTGGTAGAATTTACACTTAAACCAATAGTCGCTCTACTACCTGTAGTTGAACTAAGACTACTCATTGACGTTCCTCGTGTCGGTTCCATGGGAAATATTATTTCCGAATCGTTACCCTTCATGGTAGTTATTTGTTTGAAATTAATGCTTTGAAGCACAGTTCTAGACAACTGGGGAACACTGCTGAGTAGCATTGTTCGAGATATATTATTACTCACAGTATCTATCACTGTCGATCTAGGCATCATTACTGTGAGGTTCTGTGTTATGCCGTTGGAAAACGAAAATCCAGCATTAGGGCTTGATAAGATAGTTCTTGTGAACATTCCACTATTATATTGCAAAATGGTTGAATTACTCAACGTTGAATTGTTTAAGAGACTTCCGCTTACGATATGAAGAGCAAAACTTTGCAGAGAGGCTGTAGTGGTGTCTGGTTTAACAGCAACAGTTGACTGGGACACTGAAGAGACTCCAGCATTCACTGATGACGCTGTGAAATTGCTGCTTCTTGAACTATTAGTTTGTGGTGGCGTTGTTACGAGAGTAGGAGATATTGAAGGAATTCCAATTGAACTTACTGTTGCTGGCATAATACCCGAAGTCCTGCTTCCATTCAATGTTGTTGCCAACTTAGAGCCCGCCTTTGATATTGCATTCGTCAAATGTTCCTTGACAGTCGTAATGTTAGGAGTCACAGACATCGGTATTGAAATTGTTGAAGGAAGATCAGACACTGAGCTTGCTGTTGACACTATTGTCTGAGCAACTGATCGACTGTTTAGCGCAAGAGTTGATGCCCCTCTAATAGAACTCTCTGTGCTATGGTTTAAAGTCAATACCGGTGATGAAGATACAACAATGCCAAGCTGAGTTGTTTGAAACACATTCAGAGGAAGCGTAGTGTGGTTGACTATAGAACTACTGTACGTTACCCACGGTAGAGCTGACCCCCTAAGGCTGGAACTGACTGCCGCATGCGCAGTCTGTGTCATAGGAAATACTGCACTCACATTGGTCATTGGAGCCGTTATAGTGTTAGGTATTGAAGTGTTTGATAAATTCTCGGTAATCATAGGATTTGTCATAATCGCAGATGTTGGTAACGTTGTATTCTTCAAGTCCGACCAACTTCCAAGAGAAAGAGAAGAATTCGACATGGACGTCTGACTATTACCAGCTGTAGAATTCCTTGAGGAGGTAATGGTAGTAGTATTGAACATAAAAGTCGATATGAAGGAACTTCCCGTCAATCCTGTAGACGGTTGAGTATTAGATATCAAACTCCGTGACAACGAGTTCCATGTCGTAGTTAAGTTAATCGAGGGTGTAGCCTGTGAGGAACCTATGCTAAAGGAGGGAAACTGATATAAAGAAGGCATAAGAGTTGGCTGTATCGTTTGACTTAAGTTAAGTGACGATGCCACGACAAAAGGATACGGAAAAAGAACCGATGTCATTATGATTAAGCCAATAATAGAAGCCGTGGCACGTTCAGGAGCTCTCAAGGAAATCTCCATTCGCCTTGTGATAGTAGGTTGTGTGAAGAAATTCGACACCGTGGCAGCCGTGTTGACTTGTGGTCGAAGAGTTAAACTGATAGACTGAAATGATCTCACTGAATTAGAATGAACTGAATCTGATGAAGTAGTAAATTTACTGGAAGATTCTGAAAGCTTGCTAGTACTTTGATTCACATTATTTTCAATCGATGAAGTCTGTTTAAACCTCGCGTCAGTCAAATCTAATGTTGCGAAAACAGAAACATTTACAATTCTCGTGTTTGACAAATGAAACATCGATGTAGAATCACGTGTTGAATTAATCAGCCTAGAGGACGAAGAAATAGTTTCTGTATGAATTCCAGTTGATCCTACCGATCTCTGCAATACAGAACCCTGAAAAGTTAATGCCGACAAATAACTACCCTCACTAGACCTTCCAACTGTTGGAGGAACAGCATTACCTAACAGATTGGATTCCCTTGACGACGAGGAAGTAGACTGAGTCAGGATAGGAGTCAGAAAAAGAGGTGGCAGGAGATTGGATGCTGGCCTAGTGGTACTAGCTAATTGAGTTCTGTTAGAACCATGAGCTGTAGAGGCACTATGAGACGCAGTAGGCATTATATCCCACTGTGTGATTACAGCTGTACTGGATAAGTTCTGAGTCGAGAATCTCAATGTGGATAATAGCGAGGAATGAAGTTGAGTTTCTCTTGAATTGAGCCATAGTTGATAGTGTGAAGAAATGCTGTTAACAGAAGCGCTAGATGAAAATACCGAGTTAGTCCGGTAGGGAACTTGAGTAAAGGAAATCGTTGGTTGCTCAAGTGAAGCTGTTGATGATAACTGAATTGTTGAGGCGGCAACGATGTAGGAATCCAGTGATACAGTGGGTGTTGACGAAATAGTGAAATATATACTAGCAATATTGACGATTTGGCTGGGCTTATTGGGGATTGGTGATGCTGTCAAGAAATCATCTGATCTCTTAATTGTGACGTACAGTGTAAGATTTTGCATTACAGAAGGTGCAGCACTTAATGCTTGCAGACTTCGTGAGTTCATAACGACGGATGGCGCAGTTCCATAGAATTGCTGGGACGAATTTGATATTAATGTCGCTGCAATGTTCTCCTTAAAAATATTCGATACATTGACTGTTGCACTGTTGCTTGGATTAACAAACGATGAAGTTGTAAGCATTGGTGCAAGAGACTGTGTATTTGGTGATGCAACAGTTGCATTTCTGAGAATGGCATGATTTAATGAAGATGGCGTGATAGGTCCCTGTTCAGCAGATTGGGTATTTGATATAGTAACTGTTTTTATGTTGTTAGTGGTTGGATTAACTATAGATGATGTGAAAACCCTTTGTGCAGTAGATTGGGTGTTTGATGAGGAAACTGTTGAATTGTTGGTATTAGTAGGATTAACTAAAGATGATGTGGTAGGTCTTTGTGCCCCTGATTGGGTATTTAATGGAGCAATTGTTGCATTGTTGCTAGTGGTTGGATTAACTAAAGATGATGTAATAGATCTTTGTGCCACAGATTGAGTATTTAAAGGAGCAATTGTTGCATTGCTAATAGTGGTTGAACTAACTAAAAATGATGTGATAGGTCTTTGTGCCACAGATTGGGTATTTAACGGAACAATTGTTGCATTGTTGGTAGCGGTTAGATTAACTAAAGATGGTCTGATAGGTCCTTGTGCCAGAGATTGGGTATTTGATGAAGCAATTGTTGCAGTGTTGATTGTGGTAGGATTAACTAAAGATGATGTGATAATCCGTTGTACCACAGAATGGGTATTTAATGGAGCAATTGTTGCATTGTTGGTAGTGGCAGGATTAACTAAAGATGATGTCATTGGTCTATGTGCTACAGATTGGGTATTTAATGGAGAAATTGTTGCAATGTTGATACTGGTTGGATTAACTATAGTTGGTATGATAACACTTTGTGTAACTGATTGGGTAGAAGATGGAGCAATTGTTGCATTGTTGATAGTGGTTGGAGTAACAACAGATGGTGTGATAACCCTTTGTGTAACAGATTGGGTGTAAGGTGGAGCAATTGTTGCAATGTTGATAGTGGTTGGAGTAACAATAGATGGTGTGATAACCCTTTGTGTAACAGATTGGGTATAAGGTTGAGCAACTGTTGCATTGTTGCTAGTGGTTGGATTAACTAAAGATGATGTAATAGATCTCTGTGCCACAGATTGGGTATTTGATGGAGCAATTGTTGCATTGTTGCTAGTGGTAGGATTAACTAAAGATGATGTAATAGATCTCTGTGCCACAGATTGGGTATTTGATGGAGCAATTGTTGCATTGTTGCTAGTGGCCGGATTAACTATAGATGGTGTGATAGTTCTTTGTGCCACAGATCGGGTATTTAATGGAACAATTGTTGCATTGTTGCTAGTGGTAGGATTAACTAAAGATGATGTAATAGATCTCTGTGCCACAGATTGGGTATTTGATGGAGCAATTGTTGCATTGCTAATAGTGGTTGAACTAACTAAAAATGATGTGATAGGTCTTTGTGCCACAGATTGGGTATTTAACGGAACAATTGTTGCATTGTTGGTAGCGGTTAGATTAACTAAAGATGGTCTGATAGGTCCTAGTGCCAGAGATTGGGTATTTGATGGAGCAATTGTTGCATTGTTGCTAGTGGTAGGATTAACTAAAGATGATGTAATAGATCTCTGTGCCACAGATTGGGTATTTGATGGAGCAATTGTTGCATTGTTGCTAGTGGTAGGATTAACTAAAGATGATGTAATAGATCTCTGTGCCACAGATTGGGTATTTGATGGAGCAATTGTTGCATTGTTGCTAGTGGCCGGATTAACTATAGATGGTGTGATAGTTCTTTGTGCCACAGATCGGGTATTTAATGGAACAATTGTTGCAATGTCGATATTGGTTGGATTAAATAAAGACGGTGTGATATCCGTTTGTGTAACAGATTGAGTATAAGATGGAGCAATTGTTGCATTGTTGCTAGTGGTTGGATTATCTATAGATGATGCGATAACCCTTTGTGCAACGGATGTTGTATTTGATGGAGCAACTGCTGTATTGATGGTAGGATTAACTAAAGTTGATGTGATATTTATTGATGTAAGGGACTTTGTATTAGATGGAAGAACTGTAGCTGAGTGGGTGGATTGAAGTGAAGATGACATGACAAGCATTCTTTCTGCAGATTGTAGCACGTGACCATTGACAGTGTTCATGGTGCTGATGGTTGAACTGTTTGTCGCATTGGCTGCTAGACTGTTACCTACTGATGCTCGCTGGGCGTTGCTGGGAACCATGAGGCAGTATATGAGAGACAGAATGATCATAAGAACTGGTAAACATTCAAAGAACGATATATTAAAATCCAGATATAAGAATAACATTCTTAAATTAAATGCTCGACTAATTTTAAACTACTACAACGCGCGACAATAAGGTGTTTTCTTCGGGATTATTTTAGTCATATCGTATACACGTACAACATTAGGCAGTTCTATTAACTGGTATATTTACATTAGCTGATTTTCTAAACGGATCATTCAAACACTTTTAAAAAGTCGATCTTCTCTTCAGTAGCATTTCGTATTCAAAGAAAAACTCAGTACTTAATTTCTAAATCTTAAACTCCACATCGTTGTTGACAAGTTTGCCTGTGAAATGTTGGACATCGCTTAGCGATAGACGAACTGCACAGCTTAGCTTACTATCGGGACTTGTGAAATGATTTTTTAAAAGTCTTTCATATCGTTTATTAGTTCATCACAGCGCCGATTATACAAGCAATAGGAACGTGCATGTAGTTAGATATACAAACCACAATATAATAACCTATAGTTAAAACCTAGTGGAAATCACTTGTGCTTAGTTATATTCATTTCAAGTGTAACTGAAAAATGGCAACTTTATGAATCAGCAGTCTAACCTCCTCTGGGAAGTGTAATCGCCCTGTTGACGAGTAGGCTACAGCTGTACATGCTCTGTCACCTGTGACGCGTGGGGTGGTCGAACAACCTCAAATAGAGGGCACTCCAAATAGCAAATCATTGAAAGGATAGAACTTAACCAAAAGTTTAAACTTTTAATTTTAATTAATAATTGAGCTGAAATTATAGATATGGATTTATTAATGACAATATTTGATTGAGTTTTCTTTAATTATATTATTTATTAAAATTGTTTGCCAATATTAGGGTGGCGTTAGCCAAACTTGTCTCTCGCGATCTTCCTTCTGTTTGATTTTTGTTTAAGTCTATGAAGAAATAAGAATATTTTGTCTTAGCCAATAATCTTACGGGTTTACGCAGGGTGGTCACCCGACACGATCTTCTTGTTGTTCTAAAGATAAAAAAGTATACATTTTCTATTGACTGATAAAGCTTTGAACCAAGGTAACTTGCTCCTTAGGCGAACCCACTAACAGGTCGACCATATTCCAACTGGCTGGAGCCAGTGGCGATGTCGGTAAGATACTCGTATGTACGAGGTTCAAATCCTGGGCTCGCCTATCAATGACATAGCTTTCGAGTGAGGGAACTGGCGTTAACCTTCGCTTTAGAAACTTTAGACTTTATCTCTTAATGTTGGGGAGAAGATTGAACTGGGTTCACTGCCTCATTGAGTAGAAAGGATTAGGCAAATATACACAGCTCACCCAGGCTGCAGCGGCAGAGTGGACGCTGTGTGCAGTAGTGCAGAACTACTGAACACCTGTGAGCTGTGAGCAAACACGACATGCCGCAGCAGTTTCGTCAGTCTCACGCAGCAAATATGACTATCTAAACGATAAAAACCTTTAAATATCAGTGCTACTGTAGTTATTACACTAATCGTATTTCTATTGAAATTGCAAATGAAATATTCTCAATTTAAATAGAAATAATTCTCCTCTCAGAAACACAGTCTTGTTAGTCTCACACAGCAAATAAGACTATATAACTGATGAAAAGCCTCTAAACGTCAGTTTTAAGGTTACCAGTGATAGTACTCTACAATTTACAATACGCTGTTTAATGAAATACACGATGAATAATATTCAGCCATAATTCAGCTGGAACGTTCAAGCGCAAAATATATACGACAATACAAGAAGTCTTATTACCCACAATTCAAGTCACACACTTCAACTGCTTACACAATTCAACCACAAAGACGTGTTGTTACTTAGATATAGCTCATACATGTCACAAGCGTAGAATAGTGTTAGTGACGTCTCTAACATCTCCCAATCACGAGCAGATATTGCAAATGCTGCTCGAAAGTTCAGACAGGAGATTACACGTTATACTAGCATTATTATTAATCTAATAAATACTTTATATCACGAAATAAGCACTTATTAAATGTTGAGACATGAGCTTATGAGCAGAAGTGCTATAATTGTGGAGGCGGAAAAGATTAAAAATTCAATTGCACTTATATAATATAGATGAAAAACTAAAATAAATAACCTTTATGAAGTGAAACTACAGAAAATCGGAAGGATTACGAGATGAAACAACTGTCACTAAACTGTACATATAGATTGATAGAGATAGATAGAGAGAGAGAGAGAGAGAGAGAGAGATAGACTGAGAGACAGAAAGATAGACAGTGAGAGAGAGATAGACGGAGAAAGAGAGAGAGAGATAGGTAGATAGAGATACAAAGACTGAGGGAGAAATAGAGAGAAATAGATTAAGAGAGAGAAAGAGAGAGATAGACTGGGAGAGAGAGAGAGAGGCATTTAAATAACCTTACAATCAAACTGTTTAAATAAGTGTCGATACGTAATAATTGAAATTAAACGAAACTAAATTAGACACACACAAATCGTAACGAATACGTTTATTTGTTATTGGAATAACTGAAATTTTAAAAAATTACAATCGATGAACACAAGCATGAAGCAATCGTTGCTCTAGGCCCCCCTCCCCCTCTAACACCGCCCACATTACGATTTTCACAATGTTTTTGACATTGACAATCTAGAAGCAGTTTAAATTACTAAAAGTTAAACACGCTCGTGGTAAAAGATCATAGATGACTCTATGATCATAGATGACTATGTATCTTATCTTTAAAACCACACGTAAATTCTTTAGGGTATTTCCATAAAAATTCTTTACGATATTACCATGTACCTTGTTCGCTTTACTCCATTTACAATACAAGTCCACCATTCCACACTGGAGGTGCTTTTCTTTGAAGACACTGATTGGCAGGCTACTGACCTTCAGTACTTTACAGACTTCTTCTTGATTAAAGATTTATCCGCCAATATTACTGAACGAGGAAAAGACATTAAATAAAAAAGTAAACACAAATTACTGTTAAATGATCATCTCTGTCGATATCTATCACTTTTAATACCACACGTTTAAACCGCTAGGTAATTTAGACCATTTTCCGTATAACCAGTCCAGTGAATATCCGAGATTTTACTCTCAGATCAGCGCGGCCGGGATTAGAAGTTTAGAACCGATGAAGGTTCAATTCACCTCAGGATCTGTCATTTAAAACTTCATGACGTTACCCCTACGCTATTTAGATATTTATTTAACTAATATTTAATATTATTATATTATTAATATTAATATTTAATATTATTATATTATTAATATTAATATTTAATATTATTATATTTAAGATATATTTATTAGTACATACGTTAAATGCAGGCTCGTAAAAATAAATAATCCAAATATTAATAAGTGTGTTGAAAAATAATACATATTTACATTCTGGTCCATATAAAGAGTTCATATGCTAAATTATTTCTCATCAAGAGACTAATACATTTGATAAAGTATATTATAAGATAAATATATTGTCAATAGTATCCATGAAAGATATCGATTCCGTTACACAAGAGCACATAAGAACACAATTCGTTAGATTTAATATACACAGAACAGAAACGTTCTACGTATGTAAGAAACAATGAAGTCTATTGTGATATTATTTAAAGAAGTCCGTGGTTATTTAATTTTTAATCAGCGATTGCTTAATCATTACGAATGAACAAAATGATATGGTTTGTCTATATATTAGTATGCACATATTTCCCACGTATGCATATATACGCGCAGCTAGCAGGGAACCTTGGAAATAAATAAAATCTTACACCGTAACCGTATATTTGTAGTTCAATTAACAATGGGTTATTAAACAGACATGAAAGCGTATATGACAGAGGTAGATCGAGTTAAATAGTAGGCTGCACTAGACCTACATACAACATTGCCTACCTCAAAGCAGTAACAGTGAACGGGTCTAACTTCTGAAAAGTTTAGGTAGGCCTACATACACTGTCTACCTGAAAGCAGTAACAGTGAACGGGTCTAACTTCTGAAAAGTTTAGGTAGGCCTACATACAAGACTGACGAGCTCAAAGCAGAAACAGTGGACGAGTCTAACTTTTGAAGAGTTCTAGGAACATCTGGCACATCGCAAGAAATCCAGGCCTGTCCCAGGTTACCAGGTTCAGTTAATAACACATTCCAGGTAATTACCAGGCCTGTACCAGGTTACCAGATTCAATTAATTACACATTCCCGGCTATTACCATGCCTTTACCAGGTTACCAGATTCAATTAATTACACATTCCCGGCTATTACCATGCCTTTACCAGGTTACCAGATTCAATTAATAACACATTCCAGGCTATTACCATGCCTTTACCAGGTTACCAGATTCAATTAATAACACATTCCAGGCTATTACCATGCCTTTACCAGGTTACCAGATTCAATTAATAACACATTCCAGGCTATTACCATGCCTTTACCAGGTTACCAGATTCAATTAATAACACATTCCAGGCTATTACCATGCCTTTACTAGGTTACCAGAATCAATTAATAACACATTCCAGGTAATTACCAGGCATGTCCCAGGTTACCAGGTTCAGTTAATAACACGTTCCAGGCAATCAGTCTTACGATTTACAGGAACGCGGATGCATTCAATCAATCAATCAATAAGAATTTAACGTCCGGTTTGTCGCCATAAGGCAATGTCAGCTTTGCATAATTAGTCCAAATATTTCAATAAATATAGATTAGAAATATTTCAGTAGTCAACAGATCATAGCGTCAGCGTAAGATTTGCTTATACCCAGGATCAACCTCTTAACTGATCAGCAGTACCAGGATAAAATAGACAAGAACATAACCACGACGTGCTCAACATTATGACACGAGACGTCCATGCCTTCAGTGTCTGTTAACTTGCTAGTTATCATGCGTCTCTTACTTTTTCAATCTTATTACATCATTCAGTTTTATCAGTTCTTATGACGAAAATTATGTTCATCATCATCATCATCAATTTCATCGTCATCATCATCATCTTTCCTCAAATCCAAATTAAGCAGGGATCGAGGCAGGATTGGAACTTCTCCACTCCTCTCTGTGGGGTGGCGAACTTTTCCATTCCTTTTATAAAATTTTGTAGCCATTTCTGGAGCCTAGGTGCTCATAAACTTAAAGCCTCTTCTGACATTAATTTCATGTTATCTAGGTTAATGAGGACAGAGTCAGATGGTAAGGGCTTCACAGATTTCTAGTCTACAATTAGCAATGATAATTCATCATACATAATTAAATGAAACACCCATTAATTGAATTGAAGCATGATTAAGACGACTAGCCATCAGTTATCTAAGAATAAGCAGGCCTAACTCTCTAGTGTTAGGTTAATAAATGAAGCCTGATACAAGTCTAAACGTGGATCAATCAGTTTCTAGGCACAGGTCAATAGCTGAAGTCTGTTACAAGGCTAAACCCAAATCACTCAGTTTCTAGGTACAGGTTTATAGCAGGAGCCCGATACAAGTCTAAACCCGAATCACTCAGTTTCTAGGCACAGGTTTATTTCAGGAGCTTGATACTCTCTTCAACAGTTTACTGGCTCGATATTTCTCAACCACCTCACTCAGGTTCATCTTCTCCTCAAAGAAACGAGTTAGCTCTGACTCAGTCAGCATCGAAGCGAGAAACTGTTCAAAACTTATCGACCAATCACCGTCAACCTCATCTGTAGCTTTAGGAGACTTCTTGATATCACTGCTGTGATTGGTTGATTGGTCCGAAGGTGGAATGAAAGACTCACTAGGACTGGCCAATTTATCTGAAGGCGGAATGAGAGAAGCATTGTCATTGGCTGACGCAGCACTATTCACAGGAGATTCTGGTTTGGTAGGTACTTCGACATAATCTTCGCCCAATTCTTTGACATCAGGTGTCAACAATTTCTTAGAAATCTCAGCAGTATCATCAACACTGTGAGCATCAGCATCCACTTTTGATTGGTCGAACTGATCGAGAGGGGAGGTACCAGTGGAATGATTGACAGATGATCTGAATCGTTTACCCATGTCTCCGAGCTGCATGAGTAGGGTTGATACTGTGCTGATAGCATGATAGAGCTGCTGATCGTTGGGCCGGTCTAGAAATATGTCGTAGACAGTCTTACACAGCTGTATGAACTGAGCCTGAAAGTGAAAGATTAAGAAAAAAATATACCAAATCATTAGTCAGTTAAAGTGGAGATTAGAAATGCTCAAACAGATGAGGTAACATTATTTTTAATAAAATTATTACTGAAAGACCTCTTGATTACCAGTCAGATCAGCTGACAAATAGGCTACCCAAACCACGACCCAAAAACAGAGAACACATAGACTATAACATAATGTGGTAGTAATATCAATAAATATCAAAGAAATAAAAGTAAAAACGGGAAGGATATTTCTGACTTAACTCATATCAAATATATAATTTAAGAGTTTAAATTGTAATCTGTATGAATTCGTTTAAGAAAATTTTATTTTAAAATACAGAGAGCTTGTGCGCAGTCGGGAATCAATGTACTTCTTATGTTGAATTATTGTTCCCTATTTCTGGCCTCGCAAGTTTTTCTGGGTAGTTTTCATCCTAATACCTGATTAGGAGTAATTTCCGGGGTTTTGTCTATCTACATACTCTTTAAATGAACTTTCTCTCTCTCCCCCCCCCCCTCTCTCTCTCTCGCGTTCTGCCAAACGGCAGATCCAAGGTACACGCTCCTACTCACATGCTGCTTTCACGCTCCAAAAAGAGTACACCATCGATTAACGAGTTAATCCCTTCACAAATGGCTATGCCTTATCCACACCTTAATGTACCCATAGGATGGGAATAATATGGCTTCTACGGTTGATTTCCGTTGCCTTCCTCAGTTCTATAATATATTAACTGCCATTTAATCCAGGGGAAAAATCACGCTGAGGTGATTGGTCAACCTTCCTCAGCTCCTGCCTTAGTCGCCTCCTACGTACACGCAGCAGCCTGTTTGCTCTTGCCCTATTCTGCACACCCGGGCTCAACACGGGGACTTCAAAGGATATATCACAGTAGTATCAGATGTCCGGCCTACGTACATCTGCGATGATGAATTCACACGACTCATGGTTTCTTCTTCTTCAGTGTACTGCCAAGTGGTAGGTTCAAGGTACATATTCATACTCAAAATCTGTTTTCTCGCTCCATAAGAGCACTCCTTAGATCAACAAGTTAATCCCTTCACAAAGTCTATGCCTTATCCATACCTTATGTAACCTATAGCTTGGGAAAAATATGGCTTCTGAGGTGGTTTCCCGTTGCCTTCCTCAGTTTGGTGGATTAACTACCATTTAATCCAGGGGGAAAATATTTCATGGTGAGGTTACCCTCTTGCCATCCTCAGCTCCTGCCTTTAGTCGCCTCTTACGTACACGCGGCAGATTGTTTGCGGTTGCCCAATTCTGCAGTGGTCCAACCACACCCCAGCACAACACGGGAAACTCATGGTTTATGAAGTGGAAATATTGATTTCATCTTAACTTTATTATTTTATTTATTACTATTATTATTTTCACTTTACATTGTGGCATGAATATTCATTTTAATTATTCATATGTTTTATTCTACATGTAAACATGTCCTGTAATTAAATGTGTTAAATCATTAATGAAATGAGTTTGAGTTTAGAAATTTAAATAGGCCTAACCTAGTATTCATAGAGGACCTTATTCAAAATTAATATTCAAAATCGTAAACATAAATTTTTTAGGGCACTTAACGCTATCTTCAGCAAAATTGGGGGCAACGCTGCACCTTCTGTAGTTATCTCACTTGTTGAATCATATTGTGTACCCATTTTGCTGTATGGTTCTGAATGTGTAGAATTGGCAGAGTCTCTGATTCAGAGCCTAGAAAATGCTTATTCTCAATTGTTTAGCAAGTTATTTCGTACATTCGATAAGAAAACAATTAATCAGTGTCAGTTTTTTTCGGGTCAATTGCCGATTGAACTAAAGATTGCAAATAGAAGATTTAATTTTTTGAGGAAATTGTGTCTATCTGATGCCTCTTGTAAATACTTTAATGGTTTTAGTGGAGAGTTGTTGCCATTGATTAATAAATACTGCGTCAACGTAATTAATAGGCCTAACTGTACCTTGCCAGTGAGCTTACAAGTTGAGAGACTTGACTTTAAGTCGTTATTGTGAAACTACTTAGAACGTTCGCTAGAAATCAATTAAGGTTTAGTTATTCATTTTTAGTTTATTGATTGAGTGTATGCTTGTGTCTATTTTTTAGCACGACGTATGTGTTTACTTGTATGATTGTATTGTAGTTTGTTTCTTGTCTTGCTACCTGAATGGTGAAATAAAAGCTATATATATATATATATATATATATATATATATATATATATAGCTTTTATTTCACCATATATATATAATATATATATATATATATATAATATATATATAATATATATATAATTATATATATATATATATATATATATATATATTATATATATATATAGAGGTCGGTTACATTATTTTTAAGAACACAGCTCTCTACATGTACTTTGTAATTGATCAAAAATAACATAGCATTACAATTTAAACAAACTAAGATTATATAAGAATTATATTAAGAACAAGCCGTGTTGTGTTCGGGTTGTTTGAAGAATTGACCCAGTCGGTGACAGCACGTGTCATAGAAGGCGACTAAAGCACTACGATCCATACTAACTTCAGAAAGGGCGTTCGGTTGGTGAGCGCCTAGGCTCCAGAAATTGGTACAAAAATTTAAACGAATGGAAAAGTCTCAAATAGGGAATGACTGATGATATGATATAGGATAGAGAAGATTTGAGAAAGTCTATTCGTATCCTGCACTAGTTAAACTGGGATTCAAGGGAAGATGATGACGATGATGATGATGGTGATAATATAAGAACAAGATAAGAGACAGACCTGATTCATAGGCTGAACTTTCTTCAGTCTCTCCTTCACTGACACTGTGCCTGGGCTGATTTCTTCTGAATAGTCAAAACAACTACATTAAAATCTTCATCAATATGAGCAGTAATAGTTAGTTTTTCTCTACTGAGCAGTAATAGATAGTTTTTCTCTACTGAGCAGTAACAGATAGTTTTTCTACTACTGAGCAGTAATAGTTAGTTTTTCTCTACTGCGCAGTAATAGTTAGTTTTTCTCTACTGCGCAGTTAGGCTCGCCTGGGCAGAGATATACACCAAACCTCGCACTGTCAACAAGTAAAACTAGTAAACACGCATTATATTGTGAAATGATCAACTGCGTTGATATCTATTACTTTTTAATACCGCATGTTTAAACCGTTAGGCAATTTATACCATTTTCCGTGTAATCAGTCCAGTGAATGTCCGAGATTTTACTCTCAGATCAGCGCGGCTGGGATTCGAACCCACGAGGGTTCAATTCACCGCAGAATCTGTCATTTAAAACTTCGTGACGTTACCCCTATTGAAAAATTCAATTTTAATTTCCCTATTTATTTACTTTAATTTTAATGTCCCTACCTAACCAACCCTGTCTGCTATGCGTGCGCACTGAAAATTGCTTAGTCATTCATTACTATATCAGAGCAACTGATCATACACAATATCCACAATACAATTATAAATGAAACTCCATATAATCACATTATACATAAATCAAATAATATAAGAAAGACATATCTTTGATACCGTTCCAATGCACGAATACCCTGACAATTATTACAATTTCAAAAAAATTGAAATAAATATTTTTAAATTGAAATTACATTCAAAGATAATAAATAGTACAATGTCAATATTACTCTACAAATTACTCTGCATATTTACTAATAATATTCTTCTATAATATTCTTATTAATAATATTCGACGTCGACACTGGATGGAGCCAGTAGCGACGTCGATAAGATACTCGACCGCGGATCAGTATGTGCGGGGTTTAAATCATGGGCTCGCTCGTCACTGACATCGCTTTCGAGTGAGGAAACTGACATTAACCTTAGCTTTTTCTCTCATGAAGGTATTAATAAAATATTTCTCTATTATAAAGAATCAAGTATTACCTGCAAATATGCTATCTGAGCTATTCGTCTCCGACGTAGCGTACACTCCAGCTTTCTCATTGGCTGAGACTCTCAACCAATCGCTCATCCTGGCCGCTCCGATCTTCTCAAAATCTTCGTTGACTTCTGACACGACATCGAAGCTGTCCGAGGAAACGTCAGACGGAGCTGAGGCGGCAGGTACTGGTGAGGGAAAGCTGATGATTTCTTGTAACTGAGATGAAATTAACTCTGGATTGCCCGCGCAAAGAACCGGCATTGCATGAGAACTGGTGACACCTTTTGAATGAGATGAAATTAACTCTCGATTGCCAGCACAATGGACCGGCTGAGAACTAGTGACATCTTGCGAATGAGAAAGAATTAATTCAGTGTTCACCGACTCATTCTCTTCCATAGCAGCAGAGATTTCAGCAGCAACTTGGGCACCGTCAGCTGACGTGACACAGATGATAGAAGACTTATCCCTTCCATCAGAAGTTACACGTATAACAGAGGCTCCAGAGACACTATTGTCAGGTTCAGCAAACATTTCCAACGCTTCCACAGCCGAGCACAACTCAGCGCTTGACGCATTGGGCGAGATGAGCTCAAAGTCATTCGTCACTTCAACATCCAGCCCCCCAGAGCGGGGGCTCTCGAGAGACGAACCTGACTGCGCTACACTAGACATCTGATTGAAATACTCGCGCTGACTCAGTCGCAGCTTCTCGCTGTTCTGCTGCAGCTGCTGCAGCTGCTTAAGCTGTTTCTGCTGCTGCTGTTGCTGCTGCATCAGCTTCTCGGAGCTGATTGGCTGCGGCTCTGCGCAGAAGAATTGTTCCGCCTCAAAAGCACAGTCAGTCAGTTCTACAATAAAACCATAGATATGTGAATAACACTTCTACAATAGCAACCATACATATGTGAATATCACTTCTACAATTGCTCAACCATAGATATGTGAATAACACTGCTAAAATAAAATCATAGATATGTGAATACACTTCTACAATAGCAACAACCATAGATATGTAAACAACACTTCGACAATAGCAACAACCATAGATATGTAAACAACACTTCTACAGTAACAACCATAGATATGTAAACAACACTTCTACAGTAACAACCATAGATATGTGAACAACACTTCTACAATAAAACCATAGATATGTAATCAACACTTCTACAGTAACAACCATAGATATGTGAACAACACTTCTACAATAAAACCATAGATATGTAAATAACACTTCTACAGTAACAACCATAGATATGTGAATATCACTTTGACAGTAACAATCACAGATCAGATAAATGACTAACACTTCAAATACAATAACAAACACAGATATATCAATACCACTTCTACAACAGCAACCACAGATATGCAAACACCCTTCTACAACAGCAATCACAGAAATATTAATGTCACAAATAGGGAATATTTCAATATGCTGATAATCTAGTATAGCTTGATAAAGATTGATTTTCAGGGAAGGTCGCCTGCAATTTCAAAACAAAGTAAATACTACACGTATTGATTTATTGATTGACTGATCATTTCACAGATTGCTTGTTTTATCAATTACCTACCTGAATAATGAATTGATTGACTGACCGCTTACCCTATTGACCAATTGATTGATAGATGTCCCTGACATTGCCTTATGGCGAGGAACCGGACGTTAAATTCTTATTGATTGATTGATAGACTATTCGTCAACATAATTCACTGATTAATTGCCTGATCGTCTACCTGATAGACTGATTGATTGACTGATTAATTAACAGGTCGTCTACCTGATTGATTGATAGATTGATTAATTAACAGGACGTCTACCTGACTGTTTTGTGGGCGTGTCTGGTTCTGCAAGGTCTTGAGGCAGGAGAGCAGGTGGTAGGTGGAGTTTGTACAGGAACCTGAGTCTCTCCATAGCGTCACCGTGGCAGTGCATGCTCATCAACCACACAAAGTCCTGAAAGTTTATCAGGTTGTCCTGATTCGTGTCCAGCAGCTGAAATAGAAATGTTACATTATTTAATGTAACATCATCATCATCATCATCATCACCATCGTCGTCGTCATCATCATCATCATCATCATCATCATCATCATCATCCCTTGAATCCCACTTTAACCAAGATCGGGATACAATATTTAATGTAACATTTAATTTAAATTTTATTATTAAGAAATAGGAAGAAGCGCCAGATAGGACACTCTCTAAGGGGGGAAGGTCTATTGAAAGAGGTCATATAAGGTAAAAAAGAAGGAAAAAGAGGCAGAGGCAGGCCGAGATTAGGAGTGTTAGATGATTTAAAGATCTACTAATATGTGGACAAAAAGAGGAAAGCGAAAGACAGAGCAGAGTGGAGGCATTAGGCAATATACCATGGACCTGCTAGTAGGCAGTGCACTAAGAGAGAGATATTATTTCAATAAGAGGCGGGGCTTTGCGCACTGGTGCGCGTCGTAAATGAAGATAAGCAACGTAGGGTCCGGTTTGTACCTGTATGGTCGACCGTTTTTGGAAAATCGAATGCTGACAATATTGAACAAAAACACCGGGATGCTGGAAGGTCATTCTTTAATCTGCGCCAGTTACCACTAATCCTTTCAAAAGGCAAATGTTGCTAATAATCATGGAGAGAAGGAAAAAATAAAGAAAACTACTAAAATGAAAAATCAATGGTATGGATAGATGATTGAAGAAGGTCTATTCTTATCTCTAACCCTAGTTAAACTGGGATTAAAGGCACGATCATGATGATGAAGATGGTGATGATATAGTTTCATAGCTATTCCTCTTTCTTAATGCAAAGCCTACTGGCAGGTCCATGGTAAATAACGCCTCTGTCTTCCGCTTTCCTCTTCATGTCTTTCCTCTTCATACGAGTGGGTCTTTAAAGCATCTAACACACCTAATCTCGACCTGCCTCTGCCTCTTTTTTCTTCCATTCTACATAGCTATTAGTTATATTATTTTATATAATAATAGTCAACAGGATTGATGTTATGGGTGAACAGGATTGTTTTCTCAGGGAGTGACGCCTCTGCCCAGTAAATGTTAGTCGAAGCTGAGGAAGGCATGGGGGACCCACCTCTTCATAAGCAGAATCCCCCAAGCATATGGTATATCACAAGGAATGTTATAAATAATTTAAAAATCCACTCGTATGTTGACATGAAGAGAAAGACGATAGATAGAGATGAGTGTAGGCATTATAAACCATGGACCTGCCAGTAGGCAGTGCACTAAGAGAGAGAGATAATTATAGTAATACTATGGTTATATTCCCAGACGTCAGAGCATACCCTGAAAGCTCTCAGAGACAGGGTTTCGGCACACTGACTGGTGACCCAGGGAGACACGATGCTGTAGAGATGTAGGAATCTCTCGTAGTCCACCCGGTAGAGCTCGTAGCACGGCTTGCTCGGGTCGTACTTGTCCAACAGGTCGACCTGTGGCTGACTCGTCCTCAGCGAGCATAGCGTTAGGTACTCCTCCTGCGCCAACCAATTAATCAATCAATTACATCAAATCAATCCATCAATCAATTAATAGATCAATCAATCAATCGATCGATCAACCAATAAACAGTCAATCAATCGATCAATCAATCGACGAAATCAAATCAATTCATCAATCGATTAATCAATCAATCAATCAATCAATCGATTAATCAATCAATCCATTATTAGATTAATTATTCAAATAATCAAACAACCGCTTAATCAAACAATGCATCAATCGATTGTCGATCGTTCAATCAAACAATCGATCAGTATCTGTGAACTGTATCAGTATCGAGAAATAGTAAAATAAATGAATAGCTTGAACTAATTTGAACCACGAACCCTAAATATTAAGAAGAGCTGCTCCAGTTCAGCGGTAGTGAAATGTGTATGTCTACCAATGCTGCTTATCACGTTCCGCATTGTAGAGTCCTCCATAGTCTAGTCAATCAATCAATCACTCGTCCATCAATCACACAATCACCCAGGTAATAAATTAATTAATTAACGCGTCATTTTAGCAATCAGTAAATGAATACGTCAGAAAGTTAAATTAGTAATAGAGTAATCTCTACTTATTTAATCTTTAATTATTGATTCTTAAGCTAAATCAACATAAATAAATCAATATTAATAATTAATATTGATGGCGATTGATACTGCAGTAAAAGGTTTATGTGTGTAATATCCGGGTTGCTAAAGAATATACCAGCCGTGACTACATGCGTCGTAAAAGGTGACAAAGGCAATAAAATCAAAATCAAAGTCAGAAAGGGCATTCGGTGATAAGTGCCTAGGCACCATAAATTGCTACAAAATTGTCTAATCCCGAACCTAGTTAAACTGGGATTCAAGTGAAGAAGATGATTATGATGACGATGACGATATAGATACGTCAGTGAGATTAGATCTACAATATAGATGCAAGGGCCCGTGTCTCTGGCAATGAGTCACCTGAACGACTTAATAAATACCTGAACGACTTAATAAATATCTGAACGACTTAATAAATACCTGAACGAATTAATAAATACCAGAACGACATAATAAATACCTGAACGACTTAATAAATACCTGCACGACTTTCATGCGATGCTTCATTCTCAGACTTTGAATCAGCTGATTTGTGATCTGAGGGAACTTCAAGTACGCTTGCTTCAGTAGGCACTTTATATCAACCGTTTCCTAACAGTCATCAGTTATCAAATGAATTAGCGAATTAACATTTTATGTCAACCACTTCCTAATAGTCATCAGTTATTAAATGAATTAGCGAATTAACTATATAATTTTGCATTTATGTATGCCTCAATATTCGCTTCATCAACAACTACACTAGGCACAAACCTTATCAACACACGAACCTTATCAACACACGAATCTTTTCAACACACGAACCTTATCAACACACGAATCTTTTCAACACACGAACCTTATTTCAAATTCAATCGATTAACAGTAAATTGCACAAAATCGGCGTATATACTATTCCATCCTAAAACTGACGACGACAGTTTTATTAAATCTAATGATCTTTGCATCAAACTAAATAACAGCCCAATTAATAGGGTTCAGGTTACGAAATTTCTTGGAATACTACTTGATGACAAACTCTCCTTTAAAGATCACATTAATTTTCTAGTCTCAAAGGTGAATAGTCTAAATGGTATGCTCTACAGACGAAGAAACTTAATTCCCATGAACTGTCGCAGAGATCTTTATTTTGCCCTCTCATTCATTCAAGAATTCAATATGGAATTGAAATTTAAGGTAAAACTTCTTTAAATCTGTTACGTCCACTCCAAATCTCTTTCAATAGAGTTCTAAGAACCTTGCAAAATCAGCATAAATTCTATCATGTTAATCAATTATTCATTAACTATGGCACTTTACCACTTTATCAACTTTATAAATTATCTGTCTGTAAAGTTATCTATAAGAGTCTCAATCATAATGGTGCAATGTCGATAGCCGTTAGAGATATTTTCAGCATTCTACAGTTAAGTCATCCTTATGATACCAGGCTATCTAACACTAATTATATTTATACAAATTCTAATCCTACCTTTTTTAAATCCTATATTTATGATTGTATTTTGGAATGGAACAAAATCCCTACAGTGATACGTAATTTTCACTCGGTTAAATCGTTTGTATCCAAATTAAAGAGCTACTTTAGCTCATTGTTATAATAAGTTTCATTGTCATAAGCATTTAATTAATCTGTAATAATACAACATCATGGGATTGGATTTGTTGAGTGCGTTTCAACATTAATTATGTTGATTAGTTTGTTCCTTGAAATCATATACTGGGCTATCTTGTTTAATTATCTATGGAATTCTTCTTAAGTTTCAATTTTGAACTAATTAAGTGCTAAGCTGTGTTTCTGTTTAGTTCTCTGTATTTCTCTGTAGCGATTCTCTGAAGCTCAGATTTTTCGGCAGAAGCAATATTCTCTTTTTAAATTCCTGTTGTTATTATTGCAAATTTTATTAACTAAAATTTATTTTACTTGTATTTCAGGTTTATTTCGATTGCCTAGTTATTTTTCAATTTGTATGATTGAGGGGTGGTCAACTAGATAGGTTACTTGTAACCTCTTTGACGGCCTTGCTTGTGTTTATGTCCTTTTCAAAAACACGACGAACCTTATCAAAACACGAACATTATCGACTCACAAACCTTATCAATACACGAACCTTATCAGCACAGAAACCTTATTAACACCTGAACCTTATCAACATCCTAACCTTATCAACACACGAACCTTATCAACACATGAACCTTATCAACAGACTAACCTTATCAACATACTGACCTTATCAACACCTGAACCTTATCAACAGACTAACCTTATCAACACACGAACCTTATTAACATACTAACCTTATCAACACCTGAACCTTATCAACAGACTAACCTTATCAACACACGAACCTTATTAACATACTAACCTTATCAACACACGAACCTTATTAACATACTAACCTTATCAACACACGAACCTTATTAACATACTAACCTTATCAACACACGAACCTTATGAACATACTAACCTTATCAACACACGAACCTTATTAACATACTAACCTTATCAACACACGAACCTTATTAACATACTAACCTTATCAACACACAAACCTTATTAACATGTATAATATCAATCCTCTCAACATTAAACTTATACTGAATTATTTCTATTTTCAATTGTATCAATGAGTCAATCAATGATAAGTTCAGTCAGTCAGTAAAAGAATTACTACAGTAAGAGAAACAAGAAAATTCCCGACGTAACGAAAATCAATAAATGACTAACAGGGCAACAAATCAGCCTAAACAAATTAGCAATACGACTCATCACCTCTTTCCAACACCTCTCCTATGAGAGAAGCATCTTTAAAAGTCTTTATATCTAATATATTAAAAACATAAACATTTAGCTTTAGAAGAGGAAAAAGAGATGTAAAGTAAAAATATTTATATCCTAAAATTTAGTAAGAATTCAAAGAGAGAAGAAAATATACTGCTACAACGATGAATTGGGATTTAGTTAAACATAAAGTGGAGTGTAATGAAGATTCATAATGATATCTAGCACAATTAGAACCATACGATATGTATAGATGAGTAAGACGCGACAGTTATTACAATACTTCAGTTTGATCCAAGTCCCAAAAGTTACTCTCCGCTTATATAAGCAAGGGTTGGAGGTTATAGGACTTCAATAATTTCAGGATAGAGAGAGAGAGCGAGAGAGAGAGAGAGAGAGAGAAAGAGAGAAAGAGAGAGAGAAAGAAAGAGAGAATGAAAGAGAGAGAGAGCGAGAGAGAGAGAGAAAGAGAGAGAGAAAGAAAGAAAGAATGAAAGAGAGAAAGAAAGAGAGAGAGAGAAAGAAAGAGAGAGAGAGAGAGACGGAGAGAGAGAGAGAGAGAAGGACAGAGAGAGACAGAGAAAGAGAAAGAGAGATACAGAGACAGAGAGAGACAGAGAGAGAGAGAGAGATAGAGACAGTGAGAGAGAGACAGAGAGAGAACAGACCTCACGAGGAGGGTATCTATCCTGAGGTGTCTTGTAGGCGTGTGAGAAGTTAGAGCTGTTGATGGAGTGAACATAAGAGAAGACAGTCTGAAGGGCAGAGCCCTCGTCATCACAGTCAAACAACTCCTCCTTCACGTTGTCCAGTATCGTCAGTGAGAGCTGGAATATGACCTGAATCAATCAATCAATTCATCGTCACCCAATCAATCAATCAATTCATCGTGAATCAATCAATTCATCGTGAATCAATCAATCAATTCATCGTCAATCAATCAACCAATTCATCGTCAATCAATCAATCAATTCATCGCATTTATTCATTTATTTCATTTATCGTACTCATATCACAATTGGCAGACACAATAAACCGTTAGAGCGCATGAACGGAAATAAAGTCCCACAAGTGGCACTTACATATTCCGAATTTAAACAAAATACAAGCATTTGCTTTAATTCTTAATTATTTTCATTCGTGAATCAATCAATCAATTCATCGACTTCATAAAGGCAAATCTGACCAATCAATCAATAAATCGATAAAATCAAACAATAATTTCAATACAGCTGAGCAAACATAAATGTATATAAAATTTACTTCAATCCAGCAGAACCACAATTCAAAATAATACAACAGTTCTAAATCATACAACAGTTCTAAATCATACAACAGTTCTAAATCATACAACAGTTCTAAATCATACAACAGTTCTAAATCATACAACAGTTCTAAATCATACCCTGGCACCGTCAAAAAAGAAACAATCCATGATTTGTACCGCAAACTCTAACGGCAAATCACTGAAATAATCAATCAATAAATCAATAAAAATTTAATCAACAGTAACGGAGAGAGAGAGAGAGAGAAAATTAAAACAAAAACAGAAATTTGAAGAGCTAGATTTTCTTACAAATACATTAAATCAAAACATTTTAGTTTAAACAATAAAGTTCAACTCACTGAGAAGTTTATTTCACAATTCAATAAAACTTTTCAAACCATTGCATAGAAAAGAATTATTTAGAGATTATTAGAGATTATTAGAGATTATTTAGAGATTATTAGAGATTATTAGAGATTATTTAGAGATTATTAGAGATTATTTAGAGATTATTAGAGATTATTAGAGATTATTAGAGATTATTAGAGATTATTAGAGATTATTAGAGATTATTAGAGATTATTTAGTGATTATTTAGAGATTATTAAGAGATTATTAGAGATTATTAGAGATTATTAGAGATTATTAGAGATCATTAGAGATTATTAGAGATTATTAGAGCTTATTTAGAGATTATTTGAGATTATTTGAGATTATTAGAGATTATTAGAGATTATTAGAGATGATTAGAGATGATTAGAGATTATTAGAGACTATTAGAGATTATTAGAGATTATTAGAGATTATTGGAGATCATTAGAGATCATTAGAGATTATTAGAGATCATTAGAGATCATTAGAGATTATTAGAGATTATTAGAGATTATTAGAGATTATTAGAGATTATTAGAGATTATTAGAGATTATTAGAGATTATTATTATGCACTAAGAGAGAGAGATTAGAGATTGCCAACAAGAAAACAGATGCCTGTTTAATATTATCGACAACGATACAAAATATACAGCATTGTAGCCTTTCCCAAGCTATAGGCAACATAAGTTATGGATAAGGCATAGACTTTGTGAAGGGATTAACTTGTTGATCTAAGGAGTGCTCTTATGGAGCGAGAAAGCAGACTTTGAGTATGAATATGTACCTTGAACTTGCCTCTTGGCAGTGCACTGAAGAGTGAGAGAGATAGCAACAAATACGTACTTGATAAACAGTGTTAAAAACCAGGAAAGCCTCTTGGCAGTGCACTAAAGAGAGAGAGAGATAGCAACAAATACGTACTTTATAAACAGAGTTAAGAACCAGGAGAGCGCTATAATGGACAGGACTCCGATTGACTCGAGTTTACGTCCCAGTTCCGGATAATGCGTCATGACGAGCTCTCCAAACACACACTGATCGATCTGAGCGCCTACGATCTTCATGTTGAAGTAGTCTGGCAACAGTCGTTCACACACAGCTGTGAGCAGCCAGAACGCTTGCTCCTCGTTACAATAGAGCAGCAGTACACAGGCTATCACGTTCATCGCTTGACAGTACCCTAGTCAATCAATAAATCAATCAATCAATCAAGCAATCAATCAATCGACTAGTCAGTCAAGCAATCAATCAATCAGACAGAACGCTTGCTCCTCATTGCAATAGAGCAGCAGTACACAAGCTATCACGTTCATCGCTTGACAGTATCCTATCAATCAATCAATCAAGAAATCAATCAATCAATAAATCAGACAGAACGCTTGCTCCTCGTTACAATAGAGCAGCAGTACACAGGCTATCACATTCATCGCTTGACAGTATCCTATCAATCAATCAATCAATCAAGCAATCAATCAATCAATCAATCAGACAGAACGCTTGCTCCTCGTTACAATAGAGCAGGAGCACAGTCCGCTGACAGTAACCTATCACTCAATCAATCAATCAAACAGACATTACGCCTGCTCCTCGTTACAATAGAGATACAATACAATATGGTCGAATTTCGACCATACAATATGGTAGTAACAGAAGAATTTTAAAGATATAAATTATAGCAACAATACACGCTAAGAAATGCTTGCCAAGTACCAGTGGTGGTAATTTACATCTAAATTTAATTGTAGGCTTCCTTCAAAAGCAGCACACTTAAAAATCTGTTTTTTATTCTATACTTGTTAACACTGCGTTTAAGTGTTTAATTATAAATGGTTAAATACCACGCCGGAACAAAAAAGCTAAAAGCTAAGGTTAACGACAGCAGTTTCCTCACTCGAAAGCGATGTCAGTAACGGGCGAACCCAGGATTTGAACCCCACACATACTGATCTGCGGTCGAATATCTTACCGACGTCGCCACTGGCTCCAGCCAGTGACACATATCATCTAAACTTTGCTTAGAGGACAAAGCATCTAAATAACGATACCAATGTTTGGGTTGTGATTGGCGTAGGCGGTTAGGATCCTGCGTAGAGCGTCTATGCCTATGTCTGTGTGGAATGCCACGTGTTCAGGCAGAGATCTGTGTAGATCTCTCTCTATCTCCTCAGTTGTGAAGTTCTGCTGATCCCTGGTCCTACGTATCAGCCTGGCGTAATAGCCGGGATTGGCTCTCATCTGAAATAGCATGATAACAGAGAAAATAACATCCAAAATAGCATGATAACAGAGGAAATAACATCCAAAATAGCATGATAACAGAGGAAATAACATCCAAAATAACATCATAACAGAGGAAATAACATCCAAAATAACATGATAGCAGAGGAAATAACATCCAAAATAACATGATAACAGAAGAAGTAACATCCAAAATAACATGATAACAGAGGAAGTAACATCCAAAATAACATGATAACAGAGAAAATAATATCCAAAATAAAGTGGCACATTCAAGGAACACATACATCGTCATCATCATCATCTTCCCTTAAATCCCGGTTTAACTAGGGTCGAGATACGAATAGACCTTCATTATTTATTTATTCGTGTCTATAGCAATTTCTGGAGTCTAAGCGCTTACAAATGGAATTCCCATTCTGACGTAGGTTTGGATCTCTACTTTGGATTTCCATGGAACACACAAAAGGGGAAAAATTCATTTCTTCATCAATCAACCGTTCGTAGTTCTCATCCGATGAATGTCGTAATAACACGTTGTAATGAAAATGTAGCATTCAAAAAACAAATTACTACTAAAAGTTTGCATCCAAAAATATGCAAACACTCAAAATAACATCTAGAAAACTAGCATACACGTATATAAATATACATGCATAATTGTACATTGTATATTTATATACACGTGTACTTTCTAGAGACAGGGTCATCCAGCAGAAATCAATGCGATGGGTTAAAAGCGACTTTAATTCTAAACAAAGAGGGAAAGATTATAAAATGCTTTTTATGATTTAGAGATTAAAAACAATTTTAAGAAAATCTGATTAAAATTCATTCAAATTTAACCGTGGTCAGCATTTCAAATTAGATTTTTTACAAATCTTTAGCTATTGCCTAAAGGAACTAGGTAGTGGTGTAGTCTAGAAGGAGTAGTAATACCTCGTGTATAGCACCACAGAAGTTCAACCACAGTTCACCCCTCAGGGTCTCAGGTACACCCAACAACACCAGATCCTGTGTGGCCTTAGTGCGGTACATAGACACCCCACTGGTGGAATATCAATAATTTGTCAATCAATCAATCTTTTGTCAATCAATCAATAATTTGTCAATCAATTTTTTTTAGTTTAGTATCGTTTATTTTTTCATCACAGCATAGATTGTGCAAACAATTGGAACGTGTATGCAGTTAGATAAACAAATAGCAATACAAAAGAGCCTACCAAAAAAGAACCATAGTTCTGTTCGGTAATACCATAATTAGTAGATATAGCAGAGTCTACATAGGTCTGAAAACCAATTACAGAAAAACCATTGGTAGCCAGTCATATGTCAATCAATCATTCAGTCAATCAATCATTCAGTCAAGCAATCATTCAGTCAATCAATCATTCAGTCAATCAATTTATCAGTCAATTCAGCAATTAGCCAACCAATCAGTGCATAGACTTAATTTAATCTATCACTGAACTTAAACGTGCTTAATGTACTGCATTAGCAGACTGCATTAAATTTTTGAAAAGTCATGGAAAGCCTTTGCCAGTCGATTAAGAGATCTCTCGCTTATCACCGGTTTGCTCTGCAATAAGTCTGCTTATTCCATTATTACTATTGCTATTATGTAAACTGCGTGATTGTTTTAGATTGCCTATAAATTGTTCGATGGTTCTGGACAATAGAGTGTCTTATGGTAGACGCGGGTATTTAATTTACGAAGCACATAATGCCAGTGCTGGAATTAGTAGGAACTCTAGTTAAGTTTCTTATAATGCATTTTGATTGTTCTATGACCGTATGTGTATGTGTTTGTATATATATATATATATATATATATATATATATATATATATATATATATATGTGAAATATCTTGAAAATACCGGAGTGACAGGAATAATAGATGTCAAAAGATGCAAGGGTCGACAGCAGATGACGTCTATTAAGAGTCTTAGCAAATGGATGCGGTTAACTGAAACAGAGATGATCAGGGCAACAATGAACAGAGACATATGGAGGAATATGAGCTTGACCGTCCAGGCTTGGAACAGGCACGACACTTAGAGAGAGAGAGAGAGAGAGAGAGAGAGAGAGATATGTATCTTGATCCTCTCTGTTTTTAACGAATAAAAGAATGAATATTATTATTTGAGGAGAAACTCACCGCCCATAATCAGCAAAGTGGGCGTTCCACATGTCTAGCTTCGTTGCCTCATTCAGCGCCCACTGATCATCAGCCTCTTCTGAGCTTCCTGCCTCGCTCTGAAGCCTGCGCTGTCTCTCTCTCTGCTTGTCTTGAAACAGTGTTATCAGCGCAGGCTGAAAAACCTCAGTCTGATTCACTCCCTCTGATTTACTCACACTATCACCTGACTCGCCACCAGTCTGATTGCTGGGAAAACCCGGTTCGGAATTACCCGGAGTGGGAAATACCGCCGATGGAGTAGTTGGAGTTACAGCAAATGGGGATTTTCCAGGATCGCTGGATACTGAAGGCGTGCGAACGTATTCGAGACGTCTGCAGAGAAAATCTGAAATCTTCTCCAACACAACGTCTCTGTCAGCTAGACGAGAGAGCAGGTAGTTAGTCTGCAACACAGTAAATCAATCAATTAATCATTCAATCCATTAATCAATCAGTCAATCAATCACCAGGTTGTTAGTCTGTAACACAAAAGATCAATCAATTACTCATCCATTAATCATTTTTACCATTTACTTATATTTTGATCATATAGCCCTATTTTCTGTATTTCAGCAACTTATACTGGCATTTACTAACTTTTCCTTGATCAGTTGATAGTTTAATCCTCTGTTGTTGGTAAACTATTGTTCTGAATTTTTTGGTATTCACTAGGAAATGTTGCGTGGTTATTAACAACAAGGTCAACCGCCAAAATTATGTCGGTCAGCCAATCACAGCGCTGTCCTTTAGGCTGATCGACCAATCAGCTTACTTTGTAAACAAAGTCAGAATATTATTTCGTAATCAGCGATATGGCATGTCAACTGTTTAAAGGCCCGAAAACAGGCCCACAGAGCTTTGCATTACTTTACACATAGATTCAAGCTTGCAGAATATCAAATTGTGACGAATCAGTAGTTTACGCAACTTTTGATGTTTAAACACTTGATTATCTCACTAGTAACTACGGCCATTAGCGTGAATCTGCAGTGTTGTTATCTGCATTATTTGGCGTATTATAATGAGCTGTAGTCTGCGTATGTTTGATGGTGATTGTGAACTGTCAACTAGACAGGATTTAAATATCCTCTTTGACGACCCGTTTTTATGTGTAATTTTGTATTTCACACTTCGATGATAATGTCATTAAACATATTAACTACTAATCAATCAATCGATCATATTAACTACTAATCAATCAATCGATCAGTCACCAATCAGTCAATCGATCAACCCATCAGTAACAGATGATTTAACGTCAGGTTTCTCATCCGAAGGTAATGTCAGAGACGTCTCGAGTAGACAGTGTGGTCAAGGTCAATGTACAGCAATACAAACAGTGATATCACACAAATATTAACAATATAAAAAAGTTATAACAGAGCCGTTTCTATTACATTTAATTTTAATCTCTATATTTAATTAAAGCTGAAGTTATAATTAAGAAATTTAATTCGCTAGCTGTTATCCACAAAATATTAATTATAATTATAAATATTCAGAGTGGACGATTAAACCACATTATAGCATTGATTAGGGCGCTATTAGCTTACCTTATTGCTAGTAGAGAGGACGATAGCATTGACTAGGGCGCTATTTGAACTGTTGTCCATCTTCTCAACGACAGTCACTTCTACTATGGGTACAACAAGGCTCACCACGCCTTTCTCCTAGCCAAAACCACACATACCTACACATACCTGTCTCCTAGACAGAACCACACATAACTACACATACCTGTCTCCTAGCCAAAACCACACATACCTACACATGCCTGTCACCTAGCCAAAACCACACATAACTACACATACCTGTCTCCTAGCCAAAACCACACATACCTACACATGCCTGTCACCTAGCCAAAACCACACATAACTACACATACCTGTCTCCTAGCCAAAACCACATATAACTAAACATATCTAAAACCACAGATATACAGATACCATTGTCATAGCAAAAACCAACATAAGAATAAGGGCAAAACAGGGTTGATATAAATACAAAATTTATAGATATCGTAAGGATTAAAAAGAAGAACTGGATAGGTCATATCATGAGAAGGAATGATATACTGAAAGAGGCATTGAAGGTAGAATGGAGGAAAGAAGATTAGAGGAAGACTGAGACGTAGGATGCTGGATGATTTGATAGCTAATTCATACAGTGATAAGTAGAGAAAAGCAGAGGATAGAAATATGTGGAGGAGTTATATGCCATGGACCTGCCAATAGTCAGTGCATTGACATAGAAATATATATATATATATATATATACATATATATATATATATATATATATATATATATATATATATAGAGTATATATATATAGTATATATATGTATATATATATATATATATATATATATATATATATATGTATATTGCAGATGTATATTCATTTATATATAATCATCAGCATCATGATTGTCATCTTCCTGAGAATCCAAGTTTAACCAGGGTCGGAACATGCGTGTATAAATAATAATACTATATATATATATATATATATA
>CAJHZI010000717.1:290000-525000 GCA_905160935.1 Enchytraeus crypticus
ACACACATCAAGAGCGTCAGTCGAGTGGTTGAACACAAACATTAATGGATATATCTCACCAGAGGACTGGCCACCTAATTCTCCGGATTTGTCACCGATAGAAAATGTTTGGAGTATTATGGCGGCAACGGTTTATGCCGATCCTGAACCGCAGACATTGAACAGCTTGAAACGCCGGATTCGAAAGGCGTGGAAATCGATACCTCTGAAAACTCTGACAAATCTAATTGGCTCGATGCATGATCGACTTGACGCTGTACTGAAGAATAAAGGAGACATTATTAAATACTAAATGACAATTTTTATAAATTTGTTACTAGTGGATTAAAAATGGCAGTCATTCAAAATCGTTCACGATCTATCTGGACACCCTATATATATATATATATATATATATATATATATATATATATATACACATATATTCACAAAAAAATGAATAAATAAAGGCTAGGAGAAATGTACTGAAAACATACCCTGATGTCGGTCCATCTAAGAACAATCTTAGCTTCACTGCCCATCAGAGACGAATAGAAACACACGTGATTGATGCTCAGATACAACCAGCCACGCCTTGGTACAGCTCCCTTCCTATAGCTGCATGAGTAGTCTACACATAGACACATGTGAATCAATCAACCAAGCCTTGGTACAGCTCCCTTCCTATAGCTGCACGAGTAGTCTACACATAGACACATGTGAATCAATCAACCAAGCCTTGGTACAGCTCCCTTCCTATAGCTGCATGAGTAGTCTACACATAGACACATGTGAATCAATCAACCAAGCCTTGGTACAGCTCCCTTCCTATAGCTGCATGAGTAGTCTACACATAGACGCGTGTGAATCAATCAACTAAACCTTGGTACAGCTCCCTTCCTAAAGCTGTATGGTAATATATACATATACACATGTGAACTAAATATAAATATGCCATATGTGAACTGACAAGAAATGTCAGTGCAAAGAAGTAATATTAGTTATACGATGTCAGTGAAATGATATCAGTGAAATGATATCAGTGACATGATATCAGTGAAATGATATCAGTCAAATGATATCAGTCAAATGATTTCAGTCAAATGATATCAGTCAAATGATATCAGTCAAATGATATCAGTCAAATGATATCAGTCAAATGATATCAGTCAAATGAAATCAGTCACATGGACATTAAACATGACAAAAGCAGTTCAAGAGCTAAGCCAACAGCTAGGGTGGTTTAACCAGCAGTTCAAGCAGCTAAGCAAACAGCTAGGGTGGTTTAACCAGCAGTACAAGCAGCTAAGCAAACAGCTAGGGTGGTTTAACCAGCAGTTCAAGCAGCTAAATAAACAGCTCGGGTGGTTTAAAGTAGCTTACATAATACACAATATAGCAGTAATTCCATGTGAAAAACATTCATAGATGTATTTTCTACAGTAAATATTTCACGTCTTTGGTCTCTTTTCTCTTCTAGTTGCTTCTTTTCAATTTATGACAAAATTGCACGACAAAGTTACATTCTGTAAAAAGCTACTCCGTAACTAACTAGACAAAGCAAGCACAGATTAAGAATAATCTTCCAGACATCACCAAGCAGTTCTAAGACCTTAGATCTTAGATTTCAATCTAAGTCCCATGAAGTGGATGCATACTTTGTCTCAACACCCACCCCCTCACCCCAAATACATACTATGACGTTTATAGAAACATTAAAATAAGCTGAAAATTATCCAAGAAGTCAAATTGCAGATCAAACAGAAAACATGAGCTTACAGTTGACAAACTTTTCAGCAGCCGGCATGTTGAAGAGACGATAGAACTTGGCCCGGGCTGCCTTTAACTCTAGAGCACCTTCATCTGCACAATATAATAACAGCCAGAATTTTCATAATTCACTGATACAACAGATACAGGCTCAAATGATCACTCAGTCATTCAATTAATCATCTTATTGAAATAGATACTGTGCATGGCAGCAAACGAACCAGTCATTAAGTACTCTCTCTCTCTCTCGCTCTCTTAGTGCACAGTCTACCGGCAGGTCCATTGTAAATAACGCCTCCACTATCTCTATCTTACGTTTTCCTCTTCATGTCCACATGCAAGTGGATCTTTAAATCATCTATAGCATTCCTTTTGATAATGTATAAGATACCCTTATTCTTGGGAGATTCTGATTATGACGAGGTACGTCCCCTATGCCTTCCTCAACTTCCACTAACATTTGCTGGGCAGGGTGTCATTCCCTGACAAAACAATCCTGTTTACCCAAAAATAAACATAAAGAGAAAATAATAATAATAATAATAATAATAATAATAATAATAATAATAATAATAACACACATTATAGTGAAATGATCAACTACGTTGATATTTATCAATTTTAATATCACATGTTAACTCCGTTAGGCAAGTCTTTCTATTTTCCGTGTAGCCAGTCCAGTGAATGTCCGATATTTTACTCTCAGATCAGCGCGGCTCAGATTTGAACCCACGAGGGTTCAATTCACCTCAGAATCTGTCGTTTAAAATTTCATGACGTTACCCCTGCGCTATTGAGACATTCTAAAGATAAAGACAAAAGAGAGACGAAGAGGGAGATGTAAACATTGTCGCTGACCTTCTTCGTTCAGATTCTCTGAGTCCATCTTCACCATGCTTTCAATCTTACATCTCACGTAGACAACTAGCTCTGCGTTAGACTCAAACGATCCTGCACAATCAATTAATCAATCAATCAACAAGCAATAAATGGCTTATTAATATAATCTGTAGTGATGCGTGCTGTGGGAATGTCCCTCCTGACATCATCCTTGGATGAGGAAAAGGATGTCAAACCTTTATTATCATTATTTAATTAATTAATATATTTAATAGATTAAATTATTATTATTTATTAATCAATCAATAAGCAATTAATTAATTAATTCACAATCTTCACCTATCTTTCAAACCTACATCTAACACAGATAACTAGTACAGCATTAGATTCCAATGAACCTATATAATCAGTGGTACCTCAGTCAATACACAGAAAATCAATTAATTATCCCTCTAATCAATATTTACAATCATTTTCCTGATCTAATCACGGCAAAAACCTTTCAGCTATTTTAGGTACTACTTAGCCAATACTAAATTCAAATAGAAATCAAAGGTTACCTCATATAAATTACCAAAAGTCTTGTAAACAAGAGAGACTACAAGTATATAAATAATATATTCATGTTCCAGCTAGGAACATGTAAAGTGGTCTCAAAGACCGGACACCGCTATAGAAATTGTCGCAGGTTATTATTATTACTATTTTTATCATATACTAGACTCTGGGCTAGCTCAGATATAACATAATTTAGTGAAGTATCAATCTATACCTATATTGGGAATGAAGTTCTCGTCAATCCACTGCCACTGAACAGCGATGTCCTTGGCACTATCCGACACTGCTAAAACTGTAAAATATCAACAATTAAAAAACTGACAACTAAATTAAGTTTAAACTGCAATAATGTCATACAGGGAGAACAGAAAGAGAGAAACGGAGAGAGAGAAACAGAGAGAGAGAGAGAGTGGGGAGGGAGGTAGGGAGCGTAAAGGATAAAGTGAGAATTATCGAGAAAATAAAAAAACATAAATGAACATGAAGTAGAGTAGAGGAAGAGTAGAATAAAAATAAGATTTGATTTGAGTAGAAAGGGAGAGACTGTGAGAATACAGAGAGAATTGACTGCAGGTCAATGTCATTGCAACAACTGCAATTGCACCACAAATTGTAGGAGTAAGAATAAACTAGTAAATGGTATCAAAATTAACTTTCAAAATAATCAAACTACTGGTCACATGACGTAGTTGTGCGGCCAGTAGGGACTTGAGAATTCTAGTTTAGCCTATAATATAAACAAGCAGAACTCTATATCATAATGAAATCACGATCATAATCATACTCTCTATATTATAATCAAAATCATAATCATAATCTCTATATCATAATGAAATCATAATCAAAATCATAATCTCTATATCGTAATCCAATGATCACATTACTTTCAAATTTCAACAACTAGCTGAAGCTGATATTGAACAACAGATAACAACAGCTGATATTGAAAATCTCCTAAAATAGCAAAATTTCTTTTATACACAGTAATCAGTTTAGAATCAGCAATGGCAACTGCATTAATTTAAACCTTGGATTTGTTATCTCAAAATACTAGACGGATAAAAAGATCAGTATTTAGCCTAAGCCCTAAAGACATAGATTTATTAAATTATAAAGAAAGCTGAACGAAGAGTATGTTTAGCAAGCAAAAATAGCCCACAAATAATAGTTACAATTATTAATTATAAGCAGTAATGGGTCTGAAAGCACCAACAAGAAGGCTTGCTTTAAGACCCATTTATACTGCTTTATAGGTTCTGCCAGCTGTTACTAAAAATCTTTTTATGGCTAATCATATCTATGCTATCAATAGTGCCAACTGGCAGCAACTCTCCAATACTTGATTAACCTTCCATGGGCCCAAGGGTATATCCATTATTTGCTGCCTGACCTGGGCTTTGGACCCTGGCAAATTGCATCCAAGGCGAACACTCTAAACATTATGCCATATTCCCTCCCTGCCCATTAATGATAAGTAATTTAACAAACGAGCTGCTAAATGTGACAACAATAGCTGACTTTTATAAGTACGTTTTTTTAATCCATTCAACAAGCTAGTGTGATAACGAAGCAAGAAATAGCAACTAATTCCACAGTCAGAGTTAATAAAAGAAATTAAAATTATTTTATAACTTGCCATAACTGATGTCTGAGTTAGGAGGTTGCAGAAGAATCCTAAACGTCACCGACTGAAACAGAAAATTGTATTTATATTTATTGAAATTCAACAGTTAATGCCATACTAAATTTCATCTTCTCATTAGATTCACATATTCCATTCCTGGCATTAATGTAGTTTCTGTTAAAATTAAAGATTATATTATAAAATAGAAAAATAAATAATTTTAAATTTTCAAATTAATTTTTATATATATATATTTTTGTAATTTATTATATATATATATATATATATATATATATATATTTTTTTTTTAAATTTAACCTTAGCTTTACCAGCTTTAAATTTAATAGTAATGCAGTTATTGGTAATGATAGATTACCAGCGTTGTTAGTAACTTAGTGAGCTTCTTATACCCACTGATCTACGATGCTATATGGGCTTTAAAGATTAAAATAGTCGTTCCTCTACGTTTCTATTTAGTACTGAAATGGTACTCCTATATTATGAATACAATACAATACTCCATGTGATACAATACATAAAACGATAGTTTTATCCTGTCTCTGGCCCCATTTTCGGATTGTCTCAAGAGAAATAAACTGTAAGTAGTTCTATACCATATGAAACTTTGCAGGCTGCAATTGATGCGCCATCAAAAGGCAACGATTACTAATAATTATAACCATGGAGAGGAAGGAGGAAATAGATCTTATACAAGCATCTTTGCTTCCCGACCCAGTGTGCCGTTATGCTATGTTATGTAAGTAGTTCTATACCACATGAAAATTCAGGCACTTTTGAAGAGACCTCGTAATTGTAAATTGTATGCAATCATTCAATAAATCAACGATTGATTGATCCAATACGATTGATTGATTGACTATCCATCAATAAATAAGGATAAAAAAATATCAACAATTTCATAAGCAATCAAAATTTAAAGAATGGAAACAATTTCAAGATAAGATGTTAGAGATTTTAAAAGAAATAACAAGAAAACTTAACCTTGTTATCAAGAACTGAATCAAGAGTTCCGATGAGAAGTCCAGCAAGACCCCGAGCTTTTCTCTTCTGTAGAATGAAGCAACCATTCATCTGTTCCATTGCCCTGTGTGTCGCATTTAAAAAAATATAACATCAGTAACTACAGTACTGATGTTACTATTGTACTAAAGATCTAGATATAGAAATAAAGATATAAACTATATATATATATATATATATATATATATATATATATATATATATATATATCTTCAGTGCACTGCCAGGTTCAAGGTACATATTTATACTCAAGTATATTGAATCATCGAGTAAACATGCTATCAACTCTATTATATATCTTTATATCTAGATATAAAGTTTATATATATATATATATTTATTTATTTATATATATCTGTATATAAACTTTATATCTAGATATAAAGATATATAATAGAGTTGATAGCATGTTTACTTGATGATTCAATATATATATATATATATATATATATATATATATATATATATATATATATATATATATATAAACTTTATATCTAGATATAAAGATATAGAATCAAGTTGATAGCATGTTTACTTGATGATTCATAGGTCGTGGGTTAAAAACCACTAACTGTCTCTAAGAGTAAAACAATCTCTGGCTAACTGGATGATGCACCAATGTTCGTGACAACAACTTACATTCTAAAGCAACCAATATAATAACACTAAAAAGACAACAGTGAACATAAAATAAAAGCTATTTCTTTTCATATAGCGAACATGCCCATTGAACGGTGTACATCAAAATCTAGGAAACCAGTCGAAGGATGAAGAAAGGTATTTTATGCACTGAACTCAACCAGTAGGCAACAGATAGCGAAAAATCAGAGAGGCTGTTCTTTATCAGCTCAAGAAACTGTTCGACATAATGTTGAGCCATTTATCAAGCAAAAATCATATCAACTATACACAACTTAAAAACTATCATCATTCAGGACATCACTGAACATGAAAACTTGATTTATTCATTAAGTAAATATCAAAACTATTCTAGTACAGTTTCCCTATCTAAATCATCCTTCCTCATCTTGCCCATCAAATTAATAATATAATTCAATTATAAATGAAGAATTTTTAGATTATACATCAGTAAGACAAGTGAGCACCTCAGAAAAATTGTCATATATGTTCCACAAAATACTGTACAAACTAGCCATATGATAGCTCTTCCTACATGCATACGGCTGGAGACAATGGCGATGTCGCTAAGATATTCGACCACAGATCAGTATGTGCAGGGTTCAAATCCTGGGCTGCCTGTCACAGACATCGATTTCGTGTGAGGAAACTGACATTAACATTAGCTTTACAAGCTTTATTACATGTATATATACTGCATATAAACATAACTTTTTATCATCAAATTTCAAAGAGCCTCTGTTCATTTAAAATTAATATTCAAAGCTTGCAGAAAAGTGAAAAAATAATTTAATAAAGTACAAAGTTCAATCACGTTTCACCAACCAAATGAGAATGCAAAAATCAGAAATTATTAAGATAGTTAAAAGCATTTGAGACATACCATAATGCATTTGCAAGAAGAACTTCTTCTGGTTTGCACCACATTTTAAGATTTTTAATACCTATAGCATCTAATATTTTATATTTCTATGCATTAGCTATCAAACAAAAAGCACATACAAATGAAGTTCAAAAGCAGAACAAAATACCTATTATCATATACTAACACATAGCACAGCATGAATCCTAGTGTTTATGTTTCTGCCTGGTGTTTAATTGTTTAAGCCTAGTGTAAGGACAGACTTAGGAAAGTTTACTTTTTCTTATAGGGTGATAGATAGGTAGAACTCTCTGAGTGAGGAGGTTGTGAATGCGGTGTTGGTTTAAAAGCAAGCTGGATGTTGTAATCATGTATTATTGGGGATTGAAATAAGCCCTTGGCTTTCCTCCCTTGTTACTGCTACCTAAATTTGAAGGACTGGAATAACGAAAGATGAAAGATGGTAGCAGTTCGGGTAAATTCTGGTAAATGAATTTTAATATATAACGACCCAATTAGAAGGTAGATTACCCAAACTGACAGAACATTAACAAGTAATGTGTAAAGACAGACATTTTCAATTATTATTTCTCACATAGAGTATCCATATTTTATAAATTCACTGAGAAAGTTTCAAATGCGGTGTCCTTCTTTTAGCGTCAGGAAAAAAGTTTATGAAGTTTAAGTTGGGATTTAAACAAGCGTTGGGCTTTTTTCACTGTATCTGACATATAATTGCAAAGCAGCGTGAGCTAAGTAAGGTTTAGAGGCAGTAAAATCCGATAAACAAAGAGATATTTTCATTGATTAGAAAACTATATCTGTCTATCTGTTAATGTCTGGACTTAGGTCCGGAAAAACAACAAAGCCAAGAACGATCAACATTAAGTCCACAGCTTTGTTAATACAATTGAAAGTTTGACAAACGGTATGCATATTTTAGAATTATTGTATTCAACGGGTCTGTCATTAAACTAAATGCATATTTAAATTCTAATGTTAATTTAATATTAAAACATTTAATTTATTGAATTGTTCTTTGTTTTCTTATTCATACGGGGCTGATGTTGTTATTTACAAACAAAAACATAGAGCTGAAGAAAAGAAGAACTTTAAAGTGTCGTTCCATGAGCAACCATTGGAAATTACTTACTAATTTAAAATTATGAGTAAAATGACTAGACTAAAGGTTGAACTTCTAAACGTCAACTAATTTAGTTCTCTATAAGGAAGTACAATGCTAGACCAAATACATTTTCAGTAGTCAAATTAATCGATATGCTTCAATTGGTAAGGAAGGAAACGCCCCCAACTTTTAGACATACCAACATGGTTGGATATCAAATGGATTGTAAAGCTTCAGACTCTTTGCCTGTCAATGACAGCTCTCTCTTTCTCTCTCTCTCTCTCCTCTGTCTCTCTATGCTTCTACTAATAGCAATCCCAAGATAAATGTTCTAATTACAGTCCTCTGTCGAGCTCTATAGCTACTAAAGACCACGTACCTTTACTACAAAGTACAAATTAAATTACTCCACACTGCCTAAAATAAGTTATTAAACTTATTATAGTTCTGCTATATTTCATAATAGCACTAAGCACTACGAAGTCAAGACGATATGCCATTATAAATTATACTCCGAACGTAATTAATCTCTAGAGGAATTGTTTTTTTAATCATATTTGAATTCAAGTAAATACTGTATTTGAATTACGACGTAAATGGTTACAATTTTTGTAGTCTAAAGTTTAACAAATAATTAAACTCTTAAGTCTTTAAATTCTGCTTTAAACGAAAAGAGAATAATTTTAATAGTTCATTCCACAATTTGGGACCTGATATAGGAAAAGACTTCTCACCGTAAGGCACTGTTTGGCATTTAAGAACAGCAAGTTTTCCTGACTCAACCGTTCACAGATTTTTCCTTTGTTCTACTTTCTCCTTTAAAAGAAAGTGGAACAGCAAAACAATCATTATTTCTTGTTCCTTTTATTTATTTAAGTTATTTAATTTCTCTTTAAACTTTACCTTGTTTTAAAAAGATTTTTCGCTTACTTCGATACTAATTTAAACAATTCGGTTTGTATACTATTTTTGTATATTATTTGTCATACATTATACTGTTATGTCATCAGCAAAATATGTTAAAAGTTTCATAAATAAGAATATGTTTGACGGATTTACTGAATGTCACCTGACTCATTATGTTACCTGTCCTGCTAGCGAAACATGACACTTTATTTTTCTCGAAACCCGGAAAATTTTTGTTTGATTTGATTACATTGTTATTAGTGATATAGGAATTAACTAATACAGGTTGATGAAATATTGAGCAATATTAATAGAGATAATGAAATTTTTTCACTGAATTCGATTTCGATTTTGTTCTTTTCTTTTCATAATGATAAATTAATGAGTAATAATTAGTGAATGAAAGTAATAATGCTTACTATCAGATCGTCATGGATTGTAATGACAGTGCTGCGTAGTGTAACACCTGTGACTTGAATCTTATGTTAACATTGTTAGATTGGTAGAGGATCGATAAAAAATTGTCTCATCTAAATTTGTAGTGTAAATCACTCTCTTTCGTATTTGGATATGAGGGTTAGCTATGGTCCTTATGTCAGCATGAACTATGTGCTACCATGCTCACAATTTTCACAATTGTAATAAATTCATCGTTGAGATTTCCGTGATTGCATTTAAAGTTTTGAGAATCTCTTCAAATGAGTCAGTAAACTATGTATGTTAGTCAATACTGTAATTTTAATTTTATTATTATTTTATTAAAATTTTAATTTAATTTTAATACAATAATTTTCTATTACCATTATTTGTTTTATTGAAGTTAGAAAGTGCAAAGTAATGTCTAAAGGAACCAAAGCCACAGCCATGTCAGCGATTCATAAGGTTATAATGGTCGGCAGTGGAGGGGTGGGAAAATCTGCTCTCACACTTCAGTTCATGTACGATGAGGTCTGTGTGAATTGTAATTAATTATTATTTAATTATTGAGTTTAATTAATTATTTATTTATTCTCTGGCCTAGTAATCAACATCTGTTTGCAGCACTAAATTACATGAATGACATATTGAAGGATCAGTTTTGCTTACCTTGCTTGTAATAGTCCATAGTAATAAGAATAAGAATATTTGCCTGAGTAGATTAAAAAAAGAGAATTGAACCTACCGACAGACACACGTGTTCATAAGAGGCGACTGACTCAGATATGACAGTGAAGAGACTTGTAGCCACGGGGTGATGATTTCTGTGTTTTAGACCAATTGGTCGCTCATATTCCAGACTTGCAGAATTCTAGTCGCTACATCGATTGTAGCATTATACCACCAGGCTACTTGACCTTCACTGTCCATTCAGTGCTACTGTGCCATTTAGCATAGAGCTACGCTTTATAGCGATACTTATTATTATTATTATTACTATTATGCATCTCTATTGGCTTCCCTGACATCATCCTTGGATGAGGCAATGGGCATTAAACCATTATTATTATTATATATTACTATTTATTATTATTATTACTATTATTATTATTTTTATTTGTAGTTTACAATTCCTAACTTTATTCTATCGCAGTTTGTGGAGGACTATGAGCCAACGAAGGCCGACTCGTACAGAAAGAAGGTGGTGCTGGACGGGGAGGAGTCGCAGATCGACATACTGGACACGGCCGGGCAGGAAGACTACGCCGCGATCAGAGACAACTACTTCCGCAGCGGCGAGGGCTTCCTCTGCATCTTCTCCATCACCGACCCCGAGTCGTTCCATTCAACGGCCGAGTTCAGAGAGCAGATTCTGCGAGTGAAGGGCGATGACCACATACCGTTCATCCTGATAGGAAACAAGTCGGACCTGACGGAGCAGAGACAGGTGAGCCTGGCCGAGGCTCAGCAGAGAGCTGCCCAGTGGGGCGTGCCCTATGTCGAGACATCGGCCAAGACTAGGTCTAATGTTGACAAGGTATGATCGTTATTATTACTATTTTTATTATTATTATTATTATTAATAAACGAAAACTTATTTGGCTTATTAATTATTATTATTATTTATTATTATTATTGTAGCCATTGAAACCATGGACCCAATGAATCCCGAAGGAGTTGACTTTATTAATGGCAAAGGCAGACTTATTACAGAGCAAACCGACAATAAGTGAGAGACATCTTCTTTTTGGCAAAGGCTTTCCATGATTTTGTAAAGATTTAATGCAGTTTGCTTCAGCAATTCTTTTAAGCCGATTGATGTCCTCGAGTAGCCGGGCGGCGATTCAGCACGTATTGCTAGAATCGTTTTTATTATTAATTATTATTATTTATTATTATTATTATTATTAACAACAAAAACTTATATAGCAGTGTTATGGCCGAACTCGGTCTTTGAGACTACTTTACAGAAGGAGTTCAGTAGTAATAATAAGCTAAATAACAATTACATTTAAATTGATATCTAAACTAGTAAAAAATGTCTTCATATGAGTTAAACTTTATACCATTCAGCAACACTCATTCTTGTCTTCATATACCAATCAGTTATAATAAACATACATACGTATTTAGTAGTATGGTATTGCTCTGGTTGTGTTATGAACTCTTTTTAATGAACTTGTAGCACATAGCGTATAGCCAGTGATTTATATACGCAAGGTTGATTTATGTCTCTAGTAGATACATTTCGCATTGAAGACTGCATTCCGGACATGCTAGAAGTACGTCCTCTGCGATGTAGCTCTATATATTCATTGTGTGCTATTTAATGAGCGTGACTGTAGAATAAGAATAAGAATTCTTGTCTCGAATTTATCTCGACGGTATTTATCTGTCTACATGTAATATGGTTGATCAATACGTGCGATCAATTGCAAATTGGTTCAACTCCGTAGACCTGGTAACTTTGCAAAAATCTCTGCTAAAAGGTTTAAGCACCGCAGTTTGGAAATTTTTAGAAACTATTTTTGAAAGTTCTATCCTATACACGATATTTTTATACTACTTTTAAGTGTAATATTGAGCTATGGAAATTTATTATTTTAGTCTGTCTAGATACGTTTATACATTTTAAATGAAATGTAACAACATTTACATTTTAAAATTAAAATCCACATTTGAAGCACTTTCCTTCCGCACTCTGTTGTCAAATATCTTTACTTTGATGGCAATGTAGCTCCCTAGTGACTTGCTATCATGGGTCTGGCCCTTGAGTATCACTGCAATACTAACTGAAGAATCATACCACAATAGAAATTGTTACCCTAAGATCCAAGTTTTATTAAATATAAGGATGCGCTCATGTGATAGATTGATATATTTAATTTAAGAACTATTTGATTGATTTGTTTGATTATCTAATTGATTAATTTGTTTGATCGCTAGTTGATTGATTGCTTAATTGACTAGTTGATTGATTGCTAATTGACTAGTTGATTGATTGCTAATTGACTAGTTGATTTATTGCTTAATTGACTAGTTCATTGATTGCTTAATTGACTAGTTCATTGATTGCTTAATTGACTAGTTCATTGATTGCTTAATTGACTAGTTCATTGATTTGTTTGATTGACTAGTTGATTTATTTATTTAATTGAGTAGTTGATTGATTTGTTTGAATGACTAGTTGTTTGATTGATTGAATACTTTTGGCAGGTTTTTTATGACCTCATGCGTAAAATCAATGAACGCAAGGTGAGTGCAGAGAGGGTTAACGATGATAAGAAAGGAAAGAAGAACAAGGATCAGACTACAACTAAATGTTGTCCATTCTTCTAATTTATTCTCTCTCCCTCTCTCTCTATCTCTTACCATTTTCTCATTCATTCTCTCTTGCTGTTCACTTGGTTTTCTTTCTCAATCTTTTGCTCATATCTATATCAGTCTCTTATCTCTCTCTTTAGTACTATGCTGATCCAATTTAGCAACAACACATGTATCTTTCCTCATTCTTTAATATTTTCTCCCTTCGGATTGCGTGCTCTTGTTAGGTATTCTTTTATTCTCTTGTTTTGTACTTTTGCCAAACCTGAACACTCTTTCTTGTCTTCTATTTTTGTCTCTCCTGACCCATATGTTATCTCCTTCTTTGTGCCTTACACAGTTCGTGTCTGTTTATTTCTGCTAATCTTTGTTTGTTGCGACTTTTCTGTTTAGTTTTCCTCCTCTCTCGTTGGTTTCTCTGTTTATCTCAGACTATTTGTAATTCCTGCAGCCCGTAGAGTCAGCATGAAATCTCGCTGATTGAACTATTTGATAATTTGTTGAATGAAATCCATATTAGTTGCATCGGCTAATTGATTGATTGATTGATTGATTGGTTGATTAGTTGCTTTGTTGATCAATTGTTACAATGAATTCTGCAAAATGAGATTCAATTTATTTACACATTAATCAAAACTGCCAGTAATTAAATGTCTGATAGAGTTTGTTACATATTTATGTACTGGCTATTTAAATGAGTGATTGATTGATTGATTTTGTGAGATGAATGATTCCATGTTGGTTTCACATTGTATTATTTTCTTATTTTAACCAACGCTGTTGTAATGTAAAGTGTCAGAACTGAGCTGGGAGTATTTTATTTAATTAGCCTTGTCCTATTGATTGACATCAGTGATCTGAGACTGTTGTTCACGTTTAAAGTCTGTTTCGTCTGCTGAAGATGAACGTCAGGGTCGTCAGTGTAGCCCAGATAGTCAGTGTTCAGCTTTAAGTCTGCTATTTATTCATTGTGCTAATGTTTTCAATCTGTTGAAATTTTATTGTTATTCTGTTTTTATTTATTCCTGCGGGTACATAATAGACTGTATGGGAATGAGGAAGAAGATCCTAACTCTTTAAAATTGTAGAATTTTTCTAAATATCTTCTGATAAAAGTTTGACATTGGGCTGTATTTGTGCTATTTGAAGGTGATCAGCTTGATAGACCAGTGATTGTCATAGTGCTTTGTTGCATGCTAGTTGCTATCTGCATGTTTAATTTATGTGGCAATGAAATTGTTGCTAATGTCTCTCCTTTTAAACAAATGCGCAATGTTTCTGACATCTTTCCAGGGGTTTAATGTTTCTTCCCTTCCAAGAAACAGTACTGCCACACCTGGAATAATTGCATAGTAGGTATATTTATTTTAAGATATTTTAGCAAAGTCCACTTCTCTGAAACTCTTCAGTTTTTTCCTCTACGAGAGTAAATCTTATTTAGTAAACAAAACATTAATTAGTGCTTCGCTTTTCAAGCTTCACTCTATAGATTGATGAAGATGTGTTAGTTCAGATTAAAACTGGGAATACCCGAACATGGTATTTGCCTCCACAGATATTCTGCTGTAGTATAGTGATGAGTCTGTAGTGGTTGAATTCTGTTGTAATGATTTGTAGTATTTAGTTGAATTACGTTTCTGTAGATATTATGGTAGCTGCATAATCCACAATGGCTTGAGGTAGAATTCTAGGAAAAAGTACTGAGTTAAAGAGTCTGGGACATATTGTCTGTTGACCGAAAGAGCAGATGCTTATATATTCTCTAGCAACAAAATTAGTTTATTTAATACCACTGGGAATCAGTACCAGAAATCTATTTTAATAAACTATCAGAGAGTTAATTCTTTTGGCTTATTAAAATAAGTGATCGCTCATTTTTTCATCAATCCTAGTGGATTTCTGTATATAGGGCCTACTATTGTGACTGCATAATTTTAAAGTAAGGAATTTGGTGAAAGAACCTAAACCGTATGCTTATTAGTTGTTTTAAATGTAAAATGCCTCGTAGTTTAACTTCAGTTATTATTTTGACTTTAAGTACTCTATCGCCCATGTTAACTGTCATTGTATATGTTTACATGCTTATCTTTAATGTGCTTTAATATGCGTGTATATAGTGTCTTTTTGATTTAATTGAGGAATAATAAACAATAAGAAGAATCTAATTTATTTTAAATATGGAATATGTTAAGAACAGCTAGTCACCTGTTAATCAAATATTTGGTAATGCAGCAGCAAAGTAAGGGCTCAGAAATTGTTAGTATGTGTCTTTGCCAAAGTATGCAGTGCTCGGGATGTATTGCGTTTTGTTTCAACTTTTGTTATTATATTTGAATAACAGTGTCTAGTATTGCTGTGCCTTGCTTTAAATACTTATGCCAACCTGATGCTTCCTCTCCTGACTAATATAGTAGGGATATAATTTATCTTCTTGGAATCGTGCAAACAAACGTTGCAGAAAATATAAATTGAAATATCGCAAACAATTGCATTATCTTTTGATGTTTTTGTTACTATCCTTATGTGTTTTTCACTATTGTCGTCTTTTCAGTGACTTCTTGAGCAAAGGAATCCTTTAAGCATTAGAAGTACTCTAGTGAGGAGGTCAGCTTGTTTGCTTAATCGATGGTGTGCTCGTTGTGGCGTTGTGGAATGAGATAATAATTATAATAACATAATTGCTGCATTTAGCGTGCTGCTTTAGATTTCTCTGGTCCTTTATCAATAACATTTTAATAAAAATATGTAGATGTACTATGTTTATACTAAATTGTCAATGCGAATTAAGTGTCCATGTTTTGCCTAACTTAGAACTAAGAATTTCCTTGTTCTGTGGCTTATGATGCAAGCTACAGCTCTTACTATATACCAGATTAATAAAACCCCCTGAGATATATATATATATATATATATATATATATATATATATATATATATATATATATATAAAGACTTATAGGCTATTCTTAATTGACTTTTATCTAAAGTCACCTACATAATGCTGTCGTGTTATTTCTAAATGTATTTTCTTTTTTCTCAGAATATTTTTGTTTTTTACCACCATTCTTTAATTTTCTATGTTATAGCAATATAATTTTGAAAATATTTAAATTTATAGCTTCTTGTAAAGTCAGGTTGCGCTTTAGCAAATAATTGAGAATTTCGTGGTTTGTTTATTTGCTTAATTACCGTACACTGTTTAAGTATTTATAGATGTGTATCTCGGTGTTTTATTGGCATTCACAATTGTATTTCACCTCATCCTATTCTAAATTTGTAGTTTTTTTTCATTTAATAGAACTTTAATATCTATACCTCATTAAATTATAAGATAAAATTTGCCGATTTATTTAATTAGTTAATTTACCTAAAATTGATAGTATTAGTCAAGTTTTAGCGTCTTTTGCAAATTCATTTTCTTTTGTGTTTTGGCTACAGAGGATTAATATTAGGAATACGATTTGTGACATTTTTCTATCAGACTGTTAATCCTCTCAGTCCTATCGTATACTTCCATCATCAATGATCAAAGTTTAATGAAGATATTATCTTGAGAAAAAAGGTTCTGAGGTGGTTTCCCATATTCTATCATAGCCTCTATTAAATGCAAGTAACATTATGGCAGAATTGCTTTCAGCTGTTTATAAATATTTTTAAAATGACCTCAGGGGGTTACATGGATGCTTCTAGGGGACGGTGATGGTGGTCCCGCCCCTACCCCCACACGGGTGAAAAATCATAGTCGCCAATCTGTACGATTAGCTGCCTAATTAAGTTATATTGATAAGTTGTGCTGCTAATGGTGTTGCCTATGTAGTTGACTGCATACAGTTCTCACATATCTTGGGTTGAGATTTGATTTGTGCCTCTACGAGATGATTGATTTTTATAAGTGTTTTGATAATAAACTGTCGTATGATGGCTTTTTATTTTAGATCGTTGTATTCTTGATGAATGAGTATACGGTGTTAATATTAGAGTCAGATTGATATATGACCTGGAGTACCAGGGGAACGGCATGGGGGCGAAAATATTGCACGACGTAAAATATTTTTGGACTCAATCGTTTTACTGTCAGACTGTTCTTCTTAATTTTAAGGGGATGAGGCGTATCTATAGGATGTTCAGGAAGTTTCAAGATTCTTGTGTCCAATATTGTGCTGAGGTTAAGTTTGAGGCTGTATACTAAATTATAATACACAATGCTTAAATCGTCTTCCTTCCACATTATATAAATCTTCTTAGAGTGAAGAACATTTGGGTGTAATAGTATATAATTCATTAAACTTTAGAGAACAAGTTAATCAAATAGCTAATAGAGTAAAATATAGTTTAGGTGTGATTGAACGAGTTAGGGAAAGATAGTGCTAAAATTATCATGTTGCACTGGCTCTAAGCTTGCGTTGTTAAGCTGGGTACCTTGCCTCCAAAAGATAGGCTGTTGTTAAATTGTACAATGTGCATAGTAGAGCAACAATACTGATTAAGCACAAGAGTGTACTAGTTTCAGTTATGGAAACAGTCAAATTCGTACGATTAGAATCTCTAAATGTCTGAATAATTTGTTTGCTTAATGGATTTACATGTATTAAGGTTAATTAAAGTTAGAACATTTTATTAAATAGGCCTATGCATATAACAAAAAATTTAATATAGCTGTACAGCTAGAAGACATGCATAATTATAAACTTATTGAGTCTAGAAATAGATTAGATATACGAAAATATGTATAATGAAAGATCAGTTACTATTACTTGGATTGTAGTCCCAGATTACTTTGTCGAGGCAGAATCTAAAAACAGATTTTAAAATTCTATAAGATAATGTGAAATGATTTTCTAATATGAGTGCCAGTGTTGACTTTTTAAAATTTAATATGATGTTAATGATCTGTGATATTTGAAATTTTAAAGAAATAATTTGTCTGTTAATTTCAAAGATTTATTCAATGGTTAACTTACTTTTTTCTTTTTCTAAGTGTGTTTTATATTAATCGTTGCTTTATTACTTTTACTCTTTGTATATGTAAACACAAAAAATGGCGGCTCCCATGCATTTGTTAAGAAGTGAAGGATTAATCGTGCAAAATGTTTTCCGACTGTTGAGATGCAGTGCATCAGGTATCGTTGTTGTAATATCTTGACTTTATAGTGGTAACTGTTGGAATATACATTGACGAGATAAAATTGTGGAAATTTATGAATAATATTGTATCACATTTACAAAACAGCTTCGTTAACCTATAACTCCACCATCCCTGGACAAACTTGTATGTCTCATTGATTAAAGTGATGCAACCTGCTGTTATTCGGTCTTCTAAGTTAATTACTCTTGTGAGACCTAGCTTACCCTCACGCTCTAAGCTATCTAATCGTTCTTTCCAGCATGCCGCACCTCAGATCTGGAATTCTCTTCCATCCAATTTTCGAAAATCTTCATTTGAATCACATCAGCCTTTGCTTTCCTATGAGCGGTTCCATAAACAGTTGAAGACCTATCTTTTCCATCTCTCTTTTCTATCCAGTGTTCATGAGCAGCGACCTGCGCCTAAACCACCTTTTCTTTAACTCCTTTTACTTTGGACTGAATTTCTGGATTTTGGAATTTGCACCGCTTTTGGACCTTCTTTTTTGCTCGCCGGCTTGATTTTGTCTCAATAGTGCTCGATGTTGTCATTGATGACTGTAGCACTCTAATTGTTGTTATTATGTTATTATTATTGTGCCTATGGTGCAAGATTTAAGATTTAGATTGTTAAAAAAATAGAATAGAAATTAAATGTACTATCATTATTAGTATGGTATATACTTCAATTACTAATGTCATCCATGACAACATAGTATCAACAGTCAAAGTAAAAGCCAAGTCTATGAGCCAAGTTGATGAGCCAATGCCAAGTTCAATCCTAAAAAAACATAATCAAAAAAATTAGTTCAAGGATGATGTACTCTATGTAGACGAAAATGGGGGATCTAAAAGACTCAATTGCTATGAACTGCTCATCATTCGGAAGGGCTGAAGTGAGGAAAAAGGCTTGCGGATAAATGATAGACGGAAGTAGACTTTATGTCAATTTCACATGGTTTTCTCATATTGGTTAAAAGATGTAATAGATATGTAATAATAATAATAATAATAACAATTAGAGTGCTACAGTCATCAATGACAACATCGAGCACTATTGAGACAAATCAAGCCGACGAGCAAAAAGAAGGTCCAAAAATGATGCAAATTCCAAAATCCAGAAATTCAGTCCTAAATTTATTCTCATTTTATTTGTGAAAGTCGATTGATTATAAAATGAAGTGATTCTTTGATTAGTTAGTTGACTGTTTGATATTTTTCAGGTTTCAGCACAAGCAGCCGTTGTGAAAATAGTGGTCGCAGAAACAAGCCAGAGGTGGCGCTAACGTCAGATAAAAGCTTGTATCTTTGTTGGCATCCGGAGCCAGAGATTCCTTATGAGTTCACTAAGGTCAGTCAATGTATTACCAATCATTCCGAATCAAAACAGAAAAAATAAACTAGTTAAAATAAACTAGCAATTCTTCAATTGTATTTCTGAGGTAACCAACTATATGGTGCTAGTCGCTGTTTTGGTAGCCTCGATTTCAGATCAAATACATGGAACTGCTAGTAGGCCCACTGATAGAATAGACAAATTATTAATTATGTGATGATTGTAATTTTAACTGAAATATTTATTCTGTTATGAATTTATGTTATATATTATTTTGGATTTCATATAACTTTTATTGTAGTGGCGTTTGATTCTGAAGTAAACATAACCTCTCTCAATACTTCTCTCAATACATCATGTGATTCTGCATGATTTAGCTTAATTCTGTAGGATTTAAAGTAACTTGCTTGATCCATGTTTGATCTAAATATTGTGCTTCCATACAACGTAATCCATATGTGATGCAAAATGATTCCGTGCTATACAATTGAAATGTAATCACAAACAATGTAATTCAAAACAACCTGGTCCAAATATGTTTCGGAACAGATTCAAAACAATAACATCCTAGTTGTGATTCAATGTGATTTAAAACAATGTAATTCAGCGCCTCCAGATTCAATATGGGAAATTCAACGACTGATTCAACTTTTCACTTTGAAGTGAGTCTGTTATAATTGGGTTGGTTGTTCATAGCTTTACTTAAACTTCAATTATAGTTCTAATGAAATCAATTTGATAAAAAATTTAATTTTATCACATTTTTTCACTTAAAGAAGCTTTTGTGTTTGAGAGTGTAAGTTGTAAAACTCTATTATATCTTCAATTTTTAAAGAAATGACTGAAGATGAGTATATAAATTTACTTAATTTATACATAGGGAAGTGATGATTATATTTTATTTGTGTTCTTGTAATATGAAGATTAAGTATGAAATGGATATAGTGAAAGTGCAACATTAATTACTATTAAGTAATTAAAAAAATTTAATTGAAAATTTCTATGTAAATATTAATAAATCTTAAAATCAAATGCTAAGTGTTGCTTATCTGTCTCATCCTAAGCATTTGTATTATGTGAACATTTCAGCCGATGCCTCGAAACGAAGCAGAGCTGCAACAGGTACATAGCCTTACAAGTCTTAACAATGTCTATCGTACCGCTGATCATGTCTACTTTAAATATAATGTAATGTATAACTATAGACCACAGAGGACGTAGGATGCGGTGATTAAGAATGATATAAAAGATAGGTGATTTACTGATGATGTGGGATAGAGAGGATTGGAGAATGTCTGTCTGTGTCCAGACTCTAGTTAAATGGGGATATAAGCGAAGAAGATGATGATGATGGTGATGAATATAATTATATGTTTACATATTTTGGCCTTCTCTTTAGTGTTCTACTGCAGATGCGACTTGTACACACATTTTGTGCCACACACCTTAACTACTATGCTCAAGTGTGAGCACTTCACTAAGTTGATCCCACACAAAAGTCAGGTATTGGCTGACTCCTGTGTATTTTTTGACGAATTTCCAATCTCAAAATTAATAGTGTAACCAATATGGGTTCAGAAATGTGTACATGGTGGATTGTTACTTGTAACATTAAGTAAAAAATTATTGGCATTCTTAAGAAAGATTTTATAGGATAGTTTTTGATCAAATACCGTCAAATTTAATGTAGGCTACCTACAGCAAAGTTTATGACTGTGTTTATGTGCATGTCTCTTTATGTTTCTTTGGATGTGTGTCTCTATGTGCATGTCTCTGTATATAAGTCTCTACGTATGTCTCTATTTGTATGTGTGTCTGTTTGTATATCGCTGTATATGGATGTATCTGTACGTATGTCTATACGTACGTAGGCTGTCTATCTGTATGTATGTCTCTATAAAAGCTGGTAAAGCTTATGTCAATGTCAGTTTCCTGAGTCGAAAGCGAGTCAGTAACAGGCGAGCCCAGGATTTGATTCCCGCACATACTGATCCGCGGGCGAGTATCTTATCGACATCGCCACTGGCTCCAGCAAATGCATGTTTCTATGTGCATGTTTCTCTATGTATTCATGTATGTATGTAGGTTGTATTTCTGTATGTATGTCTGTGTGTATGTGCTTATTTCTATATGTATGTTCGTATGTACGTAGGGTGACTCGGCACTAAAGGTTCAGTATTTGCTGGAAGAGAAGTCCAGACACAGACCAGATGGACCAACACAACAAGAGCTTATGAAGATATTTCACACTACACGCCATGCTTTCGACTATAAGTGAGTGCCGTCAATCTGTTGCTTCAACTCCTTTCTTTCTCTTACTTGCTCTGCCTTTTTCTGCAGATTTAATTTTGGTCCCAATGCTGCTATTGAATTTGTTACTAATTGATTGGCTGGCTGATTGTTACTGATTGATTGACTGGCTGGTTGCTACACTGATTGATTGACTGGCTGATTGTTACTGATAGATTGACTGGCTGATTGCTACACTGATTGATTGACTGGCTGATTGTTACTGATAGATTGACTGGCTGATTGCTACACTGATTGATTGACTGGCTGATTGTTACTGATAGATTGACTGGCTGATTGTTACTGATAGATTGGCTGATAGTTACTGATAGATTTACTAGCTGATTGTTACTGATAGATTTACTGGCTGATTGTTACTGATAGATTGACTGGCTGATTGTTACTGATAGATTGACTGGTTGATTGTTACTGATAGATTGACTGGCTGATTGTTACTGATAGATTGGCTGATAGTTACTGATAGATTTACTGGCTGATTGTTGCTGATAGATTGATTGGCTGATAGTTACTGATAGATTGATTGGCTGATTGTTACTGATAGATTGATTGGCTGATTGTTACTGATAGATTGATTGGCTGATTGTTACTGATAGATTGATTGGCTGATTGTTACTGATAGATTGATTGGCTGATTGTTACTGATAGATTGATTGGCTGATTGTTACTGATAGATTGATTGGCTGATTGTTACTGATAGATTGATTGGCTGATTGTTACTGATAGATTGATTGGCTGATTGTTAATAGATCGATTCTGAGTGTAGTGATGCTAGAGGAGCTCTTGTAGAATATTTTGATTTAACGTAATTGACGTGCCTGACATCATACTGAATGTGGAAACGAACGTTAAACCTGTATTATTATTGATATTATTATTATTAATATTATTATTATTACTGTTACTATTATTACAATTATTGTTATTATTAAAACATAAATAAATAAGCGTACTGGTGAATTCTGATAACTTCATAAAACAGATTATTATGTTTCTACCACTGATGAAAATCTCTGTGATTGGATTGAATGATTTGATTGGATTGATGGTGTATATTTTGAGCCTAAAACACGGCCAACTTGGATTGATTTGCGTCTTTTTTGCAAGACTCTCTGTGACCAAGTAGCTGATGTATGGAACGGTCATTGAACCTGTTAATTGTTTTTGCTTGTTGTCTCCAAAAAATATTGAATAAACTGGTCAAATATTCTGTTTGCCTCTGTGCTTTTAATTAGTGCAACACTTAATGTCAGCTTAATCTACTTCTATATCTTATTTTAGGGTTTCAAAAGTCAATATATTTTTAGCCGAACACTCTAATTCTAATTATTAATTAGACTGTTGTTGATTAAATTAATGGGTTTCCGAATAGATAAACTTCCTATGTCTGAAACATGTCAGTGACTTGTCGAACGCTAGATTTGAACATTGCACCTACTGATCAGTTGATCACCATATCGATATGCTAACGGTACATCACAAGATTTGAATAATTTTATAATGCCTGCTGGTGTAGTATACCCTCTTCCTGATGGGAATATCTGGCAGTGTGTGCATATCAAAAATATATTTTAGTGACCATTTCGTCTAAGTTCAGCAATCACAATTATCACTAAAGGCGAATGCTTCAGTCATATTTTGTGGACCAAGTTTCATTCTCTTTTTCTATTGGCTGCTCGGGGGAATTTGAAACCTGAAAAACTGGCAAAATTATTTCCTCATTTGCTGGAGTCTTGCATGACTGAAACTATACTCAGCAGTCAGCACAGTCAAGTGAGTTCCTGTGTAAAACTCAACGAGATATCAGGTGTGATGGAGTTATTTTGAGTCTTACGCCCTGCTTTAAAAGTCACATATTCTCAGAAGTGAAATTTGCAGAAAAAACTATTTATTTGCTAAACTGTGCAACACAAAGAGGACTACTTATAAAAGGTTTTAATTCACAAACCAAATAACCATGATTTGTTGTAGCAGTTGTGAGTTAGTTATTGTGCCAAGGTAAATCTCAGAAACTTTCTTTTAAAAATGCACAGCCTGCAGCTGATGCAAACATTCATTACGTGTAATAATATCGTCATGCTTGCTAGAGGATATTAAATAGTGGAGATGGGAATCGAACCCGAACCGAACCCTAAAATCTAGAAGATAACGGATAGTCTGAATGATACGGCATTGAAATATGGAATGACGATTAACATCAAAGAGACACAAGTGATGAGAGTATTCCAGAAAAATCTGAAAATGTTTGACTCAATCTAGGTGGATTTGTTCTTGTTAAATTCAAATTATGAATTTTTTCTAATTTTAGTGTGCTACCTTAATATTTTTGCAGCTAGATTTACAATTATTAATTGTATATTTTTAATTATAGCCTGTATGACATTCTTTATGTGTTAAGGCTATCTGGATTAAATAATTTAGCACCATAGCAATGCAATAATTTCATAACTATTTTTGTAACTTCATAACTGATCTGAGAGTTTCAAATTGGAAACCCTAAGTCAAATTATGAAGCTTATTATTGGTCAGTTGATAGCAAACGGTGTATACATGTATTATGTTCATTTTTCTATGGAAGTACACGTGCTTACTGAATCATCTTTATTTGACATTTTTGTGTTACTAAATTGCACTTTGTCTCTGAAATATTGGATCAAATTTTAGCCGAGACATGTCCACTTAATTATAAAAGTATCTATTATATAGGCTTATAATGACAATAAAAATTTAAAAATTGATGAAGCATTCTACTTGCTCGTTATAATCAAGGAAAATATTTCAGGTACAATAATAAAGCTAAATATCTATATTCTGAACATTTGTTGGTCAACTAACAATATTTAAGAAATGTACAGGAATAAATACCACTTCTCTCCTTTTTTCATTGTCATATTTTTACCCAGGTGAAAAAATGTGGCAGCTATTATCACTTTTAGGCATATTTACCATAAACCACTTTAAACATGTTTGTCATAACCGTGATTATTAAAAGTAAAGTTAAACAAGTGCAACATTATCCAAACCAAACCATTTCGAACTCGAATCGTACTCTTGCGAGTTGGAAAGCAAGCCGAACCCGAACCCTTGTTAGAACCGAACCCGAACCGAACGGAATTTTCATTTTCAACGAACTGAACCGAACCCGAACTTTGGAAATTCATAAAATTCCCATCTCTAGTAAATATAGCGCAGAGCCAAATTAAGTTATTTAAGAATTTAAGTTATTTCAGCTGTGTAAGCCGATATTTGTAAATCATACATAAAAAGCTACAATTGAAGCCGAAATTGAGAAGTTTATTCAATCGTCCATAGTTCGCATATAACTTTAATGGTTCTTGATATAAAAAAAGAATCGTCAGATACTGATTTTTAATGCAAAACATCATTTAAAAGCATAACATAACGGCACACTGGGTCAGGAAGCACAGATGCTTGTTTAAGACCCATTTCCTCCTTCCTCTCCATGGTTATTAGTAATCGTTGCCTTTTGATGGCGCATCAATTGCAGCCGGCGCGGATTTAAGAATAACCTTCCATCACCCTGGGAATTTTCCTTCCTAAGCTTTTACCAACATTCGGTCTTCCAAGGTGGTCACCCACAAAGTACTAGACGAGGTCGATGCAGCTTAACTTCGGTAATTGACGCGCAACTAAACCAAGTGCGCTAATCCCGCCGTATATTTATATATAATGTTTAGCAAAAGTTTGTAATCAATATAATTACTGAGAGGCTGCTATTCTTGATTTACATATCTAATATTTCCAAAAGCAAATTTATCGACAGTAGTAAGAGTATATAAATTTAATGATGAAGGTATACAAATGTGTACACATTAAATCAGGATTATCAAGATTGATAAAACTCAGATAAAGACTGAAGTCCAAATTTTGACCCTTAAATATCGACACCACCGAATTTCATATTTGTGTAGGAACTATTGGCGTAGAGATTCGTCTAAACTACTACTGTAACCTCTCATTTTCACTAAAAGTAGTATGCGTATTATTCGAATCGTATTCATGCCATTCGAATTTTAAAATGCAAATGTTAAAAAATTATGACTTTAAATTTAGACAGTTCACTGAGTACGCAAGTCGGAGTATTATTAAGTGGATCTAATACGTGACATGTTATGTAGTTTGTCAGCATACTTGATATTCGATGTTATTATTTATTTTATTTTGTAATTTTCTTATTTTAATCTTATTCTTACTCAATTAATTAATTTCTATATATGTATCAACATTTATTTCCACATTTCAGCATATTACACACTTTCTTCGTCACTGGCAGTGATTTATTGATTTAAAATCCGTTGTAATATGTTATAATGGAGGCGGCATATATGTCATAAGTTCATTAAAAGGCAAACATTTTTTATTGATAATAAAGAAAAGATACTATTTATGGCATCAGTCAGTTGCTAAGTAATGCCGGTATAATGAAATAAAATCACTAAAAGACAAGAGTTCTTCTGGCTGTATGATTTTTAGGTATAAGGGTGGAGGTCCTACTTAGACATTATAAATGTCAGGTTGTAAAAAATAGTTTAAGGATATTATATCGTATTGATTTTCATTCAGGCAATCAACGGGAATTTAATTTATCTTGTATAAACAAATTAACAATTATATATCTAGTCCTTTCTAAGAAAGCCATGTATTAAAGTAGCTAGTGTTTGTGATTATTAAATTTTTGTAAATACAGATAAGCATGATTTACTAGGCAGCTCGTTTTAAAAGTCTATTAAGTATTACATAGGCCCAAGTAGCCTAACTGCAAAGCAAGATATTTACTAAGTTCGTTATGGCTGAAACAAAGCCACAGCCCGCAGACCACTACAAAGGGTGGCTGTTTAAATGGACTAATTACATTAAAGGATATCAGAAACGTTGGTTTGTCTTGGAGAATGGCTACCTGTCATACTATAGGTTTGTAAATTTATTTCCAGTCTCACATCTAATCTGTTATTGTTGCCTGTATTTTATGTTTCATATTGTATTAAATGTCATAATTTGTTTAACAATTGCTTTATCATTCATTTAATTAACTCTCATTAACTAAATTAATAATATATTAATATTATTAATATTTAAGCATGATCAATTTTGTAAAATCAAATTGAAAATTACTTGGTATGTACCAATGAATATGCATGTCTATGAATTTAAACTATTCAACTAGTGATAGAAAGCAATATTGTCTCCATATTGTGTTTTCTGTGAATTTTTAAATTTTTTGGAACGCCTTGTGGTGCAGTGATAGAGAGCTTGCCTCTTGAACGAGAGGTCGCAAGTTCGAGACTGCGTAGTGACGTAGGTTTTTATCTTCCGAGGGGCAAAAAAACCTAGTCGTGTACACTTGGTGGTGTCAGGACGATGGATAGCTGGCCTTAATGTTTCATTTCCTATCTAATCCCCTCCGTGTCGACCCCGAATAGGGATATACGGCACTCTAAAATGGAAGTTTTGTGAATTTCAAGTTAAGTGAGTGCATGAAAAGCTGGTAAAGCTAAGGGTAACGTCAGTTTCCTCACTCGACAGCGATCTCAGTGATGGGCGAGCCCAGGATTTGAACCCCGCACATACCGATCTGCGGTCGAGTATCTTACCTACGTGAAAGTGTGAACTTAAATTGTTTTGCGGCTGTTGACTGCAGGAATCAGGCAGAGATGTCAAATGCTTGCCGGGGGACGATAAATCTTGCTAATTCCTTCATACACACACAGGACGCCTGCAGCTTTGTTATATCCAACAGTGGTGCCATGACCTTTCACTTGAAAGCAGCATCAGAGGTAGAACGGCAACACTGGGTCACTGCCCTGGAGCTTGCTAAGTCTAAGGCCATCACTCTGATCGAGTCTGGTTAGTGATTGACTTATCATTTTTAAGATTAAGTCAATTAGTAAATTACTAATTTATTTATTATTAACACTGGTAATTATTATGACCTGTGTTGTGTCCGGGTTGCTTAAGAATAGATCAACTGTATACTGCACATGTTGTAAAAGGCAACAGAGCACTAATCTAAACCAACGTCAGAAACGACATCTGATTGGTGAATGCATAGGTTCCAAAAATGGCTATGAAATATTCTAAGACGAATGGAGAAGCTTAAAAATCCCGACTCTAATTAAACTGAGATTAAGGGGAAGATGATGAAGGTTTTGTTTTGTAGCAATTGATTGATTGATTAGATTAGGAAGAATATTTTTCTACATTGAATAATATTGAGATATTGATTGATTTAGATGATGATGAGGAGTTACTATCATTAGTACGAGATAAGAGCGCAATTGATTTGGTGATTCAGAAGATCACCTAATCAATCTTTCAAATCAATCAAAAGATCTTTTCTACATTGAATATGAGATTGATTGATTGATTGAGATGATGAGGAGGATTTGGCACCACTGGATAAGAGTGAGATTGATTGATTGATTTAGATGATGATGAGGAGTTACTGTCATTAGCACGAGATAACCAATTGATTTGGTGATTTAGAAGATCTTTCTACATTTAATATGATTGAGATTGATTGATTGATTTAGATGATGATGTGGCATTGCTATAATTAGCACGAGATAAGCGCGCAAGTGATTTGGTGATTTAGAAGATCTTTCTACTTTGAATATGAGTGAGATTGATTGATTGATTTAGATGATGAGGAGGATTTGGCACTGCTGGATAAGAGATTGATTGATTGATTGATTGATTTAGATGATGAGGAGGATTTGGCACCGCTGGATAAGAGTGAGATTGATTGATTGATTGCTTTAGATGATGAGGATTTGGCACCGCTGGATAAGAGTGAGATTGATTGATTGATTGATTTAGATGATGAGGAGGATTTGGCACCGCTGGATAAGAGTGAGGTAGACGTAGCGCTGAAGACGCTGAACGCTAAACTGGAGGATCTCAAGACCTCGCATGATCTCATCCTCAAGCACAGTGCCGGCTTACAGAGAGCCGTTGTCGATCTGGAGTCAGCCGTCGATGCTAATCCGTCCAACCCGGCTGATGCTGCTGCTAAAGTTAGGAACGTCAACGAGAAGGCAACCGTATTTCGAATAGCTTCAAATGCCATGATTAGTGTAAGTGTGGCAATAATCTCGTTGGCTATGGATGATCTTGGAATGTCTTAGTAGTGTAGGGGTAATGTCATGAAGTTTTAAATGACAGATTGATTGATTGGTTGACTGTTGATTGATTGATTGAATGTTGATTGACTGTTGATTGATTGATTGACTGTTGATTGACTGTTGATTGATTGACTATTGATTGACTGATTGACTGTTGGGTGATTGATTGATTGATTGACCATTGATTAATTAATTGACTGTTGATTGATTGACCATTAATTGGTTGACCATTAATTGATTGATTGATTGATTGACTGTTGATTGATTGATTGAATGTTGATTGACTGTTGATTGATTGGTTGACTGTTGAGTGACTGTTGATTGATTGACTATTGATTGACTGATTGACTGTTGGTTGATTGATTGATTAATTGACCATTAATTGATTGACCATTAATTGATTGATTGATTGACTATTGATTGATTGATTGATTGACTGTTGATTGATTGATTGACAATTGATTGATTGGCACAGGCGTGCACAGAGTATGCGAGCATGGCTAACGCTCAGGGCACTCGCTGGCAGAAGCTGCTCCAGAGCGAGCACGAGCACCGGCTCTACCTGGAGGACATGGTGGAGCAGCTCGGCAAGCAGCACAGCAACCTCGAGAAGCTCATCCGTCGCAGCATGCACGGTGGCACGGCACAACGCACCGGTGCCACCGAGCCAGCGGTCGACGGCACCGATGGTAAGACGATAACGGTTGGCATGGTGATGATGAACAATGGTGCTCAGCTGCGTGTGCCTGGGAAAGACCCGCAAGGTTAGAGGTCAACCGCATTAAGTCATTTGTTAGCTGTGTGATAGAGGATAAAATTACCCGTGTTGTGTCCGGGTTGCTTGAAGACTAGACCAACCATGTAAATATGCACGTGTAGTAGAAGGCGACTAAAGCACTAAGATCCAAACTCACGTCAGAAAGGGCATTCGGTTGGTGAACGCCTAGGCTCCAGAAATTGCTACAAAAACTTTAATGAATGTATTTAAAGCCTATTCATAAACGAATGTATTTAAAGTCTCACTGGACACCCGACCCTGGTTAAACTTGGATTTAAGAGAAGATGATGATGATGATGTGTAGAGGATAAAATCTGAAAAATTGAGATGTATGTGGTCTGCTAAGAACTCCATGGACTTGCTAGAGTCATTTGTTACGGAACACTCTACCTTCCACATGTACAGCAACTGAGGTGTGAATATCTGGTGCTATTATTGTTTTTGCTCGCCGGCTAGATTTTGTCTCAATAGTGCTTGATGTTGTCATTGATGACTGTAGCACTCAGAGGCAAACACTGGCTTGCTTATAAGTACTAGCATACAATTTCTGGATGAAATTTCTGATTTATTAATTAAAAAATTGGAGGTGAGGAGCATTTGGTAGTGCTCCTCACCTTTGCATGATGGTATTTCACGCTATTGATTATTATTAGGTGATTGATGGATTGATTGATTGATTAGATGGAGATGAGGAAGACGATGATTTCTTTGATGCTGTTGATGATGATGATGAGTGCGGAGGAAGTAAGAATGACCAGAGGTTTGACTTCAAGATGAGTGTCTCCACGGATGTCATGAAGAGGTGGGCTGACTTTACTACGTATCTATCAGTCAATCAATTCTTATCTAATCAATTCTTCAGTTCAATGAGAGATTTTCTCCGGTTTTTCCTCATTGTTCATTTCATCACATCTGCCTCATGTACTACTGTACTTTTAAGACATAGCCTGTGAATTTTGAGAGATTTGTAGTTTATGTACTGACATATAGATATAATAATTATAATAATAATAATAGAGACTTAACGTTTTTCCTCATCCAAGGATGATGTCAGGGATGTCCCCACAGCATACATCGCTACAGATCAATTCACCCAGACCAATCTGAAAAAGAAATGTGCCGAGGAGGAGTAAGATCCTAAACGAAAGCCAGTATATATTATACTGACGGATCTTAACTTTGTTCAATGAATGGCGCAGTAAATGTGCTAAAGCCTTCCCCATTGTTGTTACATTGCACTCTCATGTTTGATACTGTGTAGCAGTTCTGATGCTGAAGAGAGTGTAGAAGAAGATGCTACAGACTCTGCTGGTGGTAAAGAAAAGAAGAAGGTAAACAAAATGTCTAAGCTGATCAGCATTTGTTGAATGATTTGCCCACAACTCTCTGATCTTTTCAAGATTCTAAAATCTAAAAGTTGTAATCTTGGCTAATATGCACTTTATTGATTAGTTATATTAATAGTCCATCCGTATCGCGACCCTAGTTAAACCGAGATTAAAGGGAAGATGATGACTATGAATAGAGTATAGCTGCAGTAATGCTTCTAGTGTCTACACTGCTAACTTGATCAAATGAAGCTATTTGTCAATCCTAGCTAATTGCACAGCAGATTTGTGGCCCATCTTGTGTCACTGTGAGAAGCAGGTGGCCACTATTTCAGCGCAATCTGGATCGGTTCTATTAGCGTTCTTATGCTACATAAACTGTCATTTAAACTTAGCCCTGTAACTGTTTTTAGTTTATGGTCAATCTAATACCCAATCTAATACCCGCATTTACTAGCTTTTCTTTAATCAATGGATCACTTACGCCTCTGTTGTTGGTTAAACTATTGCTCAGAATTTTTGGTATTCACTAAAAATATTGTGTGGTCATTAACTACAAGGTCAACTACCAAAATTATGTCGCTCAGCTGATCACAGCACTGCCCTTCTGGCTGATCGACCAATCAGCTTACTTCATAAACAAAGCCAGAATATTATCTCGCTGTGTTAATATCACTATAAACATCTCGTTCTGTTTAATTAAGTATGCAAACTGAGTAACTTTTGTTTGGCGGACAATTAATGTAACAAAGTGTACGCTTAATTGACTTATTCTCTTTTGATAAAGCTAATTTTAACGTCAGTTTCCTCACTCAAAAGCTATATCAGTGACGTGCGAGCCCAGGATTTGAACCCCGCACATACTGATCCGCGGTCGAATAGCTTACTGACATCGCTTTTGATTTGTTTGCGCAGAAAAACAAGACAAGAAAGAGCTCATTGGATGCGGCTGTGGCGGAGCAGAACAAAGAGCCGTCTGTGGCCGGTTGTTCGAGAGCTAGCCGGGGCGGAGCCGTTGTGCCGAGTAGAAATAGACGTAAAACCATTCCCGAGAAACCTAACATCAGCATTAGCCTGTGGGGCATCATGAAGAACTGCATCGGCAGAGATCTGACCAAGATACCCATGCCTGTATGTATGTGTGTGTGTGAGTGTGTGTGTGTGTGTGTGCGTGCACGAGTGTGTGTGTGTGCGTGTGTGTAAGTGTACTTTCATGTACAGATAGATTCGAATAGTTATGTATTAATCCTAATTGTTTATACACGTAAATGTGTATGTATATCATGTTATACTAAAACCAAAGCCACGTTTAACATCTCTGTCCTGCCTCTAAAGCATATCAATGATGGATGATGCGCTGTATGTTTACACCTGACATACCAATCCTATACTAAAACCAATCTGCACTCAACCACCGGATCATCAACCAAATCGTCAATAATCTGAAATGTAGAACAGTAATGGAAGAATTCCTTACAATACTGATGTCCGCACTGGTGGCATTTATGCCTGTATATGTTTTGTGTTTATTCTTGTATGCTTGCGAGATTATACAGATACCATGCGTCGTAAAGAACTTTTCTTATTTACAGGTTGTTTTATGCCATGGTCGATTTATTTGGTTGTTGAATGATTCACTGCTTGATTTAATTTAAGGTATTTTTGGTTCTTTTATCAATTGAATTCTGATACCAGTTCCGAGAATTGATCTATTGTTTGTTTAACTCTGAATTGATTATTGAGAGAGATGTATGTTTATGATTATTGTTCAAACTCTAAAATTATTGATTGATTGATTGAATTGATGTATTGTTTGTTTAACTATGAATTACCTATTGATTGATTGATTGATTGATTGATTGAATTGATCTATTGTTTGTATTACACTGAACAATCTATTGATTGATTGATTGATTGATTGATCAGGTTAACTTCAGTGAGCCGCTGTCGATGCTGCAGCGTCTGACGGAAGAGTTTGAGTACTCTGATTGCTTGGACTGTGCGTCTGACTGCAGCGACGAGTTCGAGGAGATGGCTTACGTCGCAGCGTTCACCGTGTCGGCCTACGCCAACACGACGCTGAGGACCGGCAAGCCATTCAACCCGCTGCTCGGCGAAACGTTCGAGTGCGACAGGTGGGACGATCTGGGCTGGAAGTGCATTGCTGAGCAGGTGTGCTACTGCTGTTGTTGTTGTTGTTGTCTTGTTTTAGCTTCGTTTTATAATGTGAATTGTTGAGTTTAATTACGTAATTATGTAGTTAGTCGTTGTTTCACGGTGTTTTGTGTATAGGTGAATCGTCATCCTCTCATCCTAGCGACGCATGTTCTTGACACAGTTAATTGATTGATTGTTGCTAGGTGAGTCATCATCCTCCCACCCACCCTAGCAACGCATGCTATTGACACTATGGATTGATTGATTGTTGCTAGGTGAGTCATCATCCTCCCACCCACCCTAGCAACGCATGCTATTGACACTATGGATTGATTGATTGTTGCTAGGTGAGTCATCATCCTCCCACCCACCCTAGCAACGCATGCTATTGACACTATGGATTGATTGATTGTTGCTAGGTGAGTCATCATCCTCCCACCCTAGCAACGCATGCTATTGACACTATGGATTGATTGATTGTTGCTAGGTGAGTCATCATCCTCCCACCCACCCTAGCAACGCATGCTATTGACACTATGGATTGATTGATTGTTGCTAGGTGATCATCATCCTCCCACCCTACAACGCATGCTATTGACACTATTGATTGATTGTTGCTAGGTGAGTCATCATCCTCCCACCCTAACAACGCATGCTATTGACACAATTGATTGATTGTTGTTAGGTGAGCCATCATCCTCCCACCCTAGCAAAGCCTGCTATTGACACTATTGATTGATTGATAGTTGCTACGTGAGTCATCATCCTCCCACCCTAGCAACACATGCTATTGACACAATTGATTGATTGTTGCTAGGTGAGTCATCATCCTCCCACCTACCCTAGCAACGCATGCTATTGACACTATTGATTGATTGTTGCTAGGTGAGTCATCATCCTCCCACCTTAGCAATGCATGCTATTGACACAATTGATTGATTGTTGCTAGGTGAGTCATCATCCTCCCACCCTAGCAACACATGCTATTGGTAAGGACGGCTGGACCCACTGGCAGGACTTCACAATGTCCAGCAAGTTCCGTGGAAAATATCTCCAGATTATTCCTCTAGGTCTGCTGATCTTACTGTTTGTGATGTCTGTGGACTGTGAATTATTTAAAATATAGATTTATTATTTTATCATATTGAAATAAATGATTTACTGTTGATTTGAGGAAAATCTGCCTAATTAATTCTCTAACTTCGATAAATATTTAGTTTGTTTTTGTTAATGATTTATTAAATCAATAAAGAGACATTTAATTAACAAGAGTAAAATGTCTTGTACCAAGTAGTGTAGGATGGCTTTAGGATATATTATGATGAAGATAGTGAATAAGTTACGGGCGTTAAGTTTATTCTACGAGAGCCTTAGTCTTAAAGGTACATGACAAATTGGCGTAGATTGTGTTATTTAAATTGATGTGACTGATTTGATAAAATAAGTGATTGATTGACCAGTTGATTGATTGATTGACTGTGTCGATATAGTACATTTAAAGTTTATTAATTATAATTAAGCATAGCATTTTATCAAATAAATAATTGATTGATCTGTTGATTGATGATTGACGTAAAATAAAATGATTTATTAATCAAATGTTCCATTTATCAATGATTTATAAATGATGATCAATCATTCGATGGATTGGTCGAGCTGGGATAGCTCATCTAAAGTTTATTAACTACTTATAATTCTCTAAAATAAACGATTGACTGATCAGTCGATTGATTGACCCCAGCAGGTATAGCACATCTAAAGTTAAACGATCGATTAACTAGTTGATTGATTGGCGGAGCAGGTATAGCACATCTAAAGTTAAACGATCAATTAACGATTTGATTGATTGGCGGAGCAGGTGTAGCACATCTAAAGTTAAATGATCGATTAACGAGTTGATTGATTGGCGGAGCAGGTATAGCACATCTAAAGTTTGACAGGACCGGCAACCACTACACGTGGCGCAAAGTGACGACGACAGTGCACAACATCATCGTGGGGAGACTGTGGGTGGATAGTCACGGAGAGATGGACATCACCAACCACCGCACCGGTACCGTCTGTCGTCTCAAGTACTACGAGTACAGCTACTTCTCCAGAGAAGTACCGCGCAAGGTACTCGCTACTATGGACTAATACTAGTACTTCGGACTGATTTTCTAGATTTTGGAATTTGCACCATTTTTGGACCTTCTTTTTGATCGCCAGCTTGATTTTGACTCAATATTGCTCGATGTTGTCATTGATGACTGTGGCACTGTAATTGTTTTTATTTTTATTTTTTTATTTTTTAATGACCTTTTTTAAGACCTTTTTAATGACCTTTTTTGACCATTTTAAAGGGCTCTGGGCTAAAAAATAAGATAAAAGAGACTTTATTTAATTAAAAGTTTAAAAAGCTATTTGTTATTATTATTATTATTAATACTATCTATTACTATTTATTAGTGCTGATCTTCTCGGTTTCTCTTTCTCTCTGTATTTCTGTGTGTTTCTGACGAAATGTGTTTTCAAATGTTCTTCTATATTATTTTGTATTCAGTTTGACTATTTCCGTGTGTTTGTTTTCATTTTGTATGGTATATGCTGTGTTTGATCTAATAAACATATTTCTCACTCACAGATGACAATTAACTGAAGAGTGTTCTTTACAAAAGAACTTATCCTACTTTCTTTTGAAATTTTCTATATATTTCTACTTGGTATTTTAAAGACTGCATGATTCAGGTTTGTGATATCTACAGAACTATGAGCATCCTGTACGTTGTGAAAGCTTATAGACCGCTACGCTGGTTGTCACTATCTAAAAAATAATTGTTAGGTGTGTGTTGTTACTAAATAAGCGTTTATTTCAACAGTACTCAAATTTTCTCAAATCTATTTTTATTTCTAGTGCCATTGTTTCTCTGTTTTCAGATATCGAATTGATATTTGTTTTGTATTTGCATGGAGGCTAGAATGGAGTGTGCGTGTACGAATGGAGTGTGCATGTGTATGATTTCTATATGTATTTTGCACACATAAAGTTGTACATTTTGTATATAATTTGTTAGCATTCTAATTGCAATCAAGACTTCATATATTAGCTTTTCTCCTGAATTCTGTATTGAGCATCTCGCACATTGCTGGATGAAATATAATTAATAATAATAAAGGTTTAACATCCATCTCCTCATCCAGGGTTGATGTCAGGGACTTCATTTGAGTTCCTGTGATACTTCGTTTGCTCAGGTGTCAGGTGTTATAACTGACAAGGAGGGCGCTACAAAGTACGTACTGTCAGGCACGTGGGACGACAAGCTAGAGGGCGCCAGGGTTCTAGGTGCCTGCGGCTCTAGCGGTGGAACAGTGGAGTACGAGACTGGAGTGAGGAAGATACTGTGGGAGCGTCGTATGAGGCCGTATGTAGTTGTACACTTCCTTTGAACGTCTGGTTCAACAGCCAATGGCTGTGGCTGTAACATACGAGACTGAGGAGTTAACTTATCGTAATGTTCAGCAGCCAATGGCTGTCGCTGTAACATACAAGAATAATAATTCTTGTAATTAGAGTAATTAGCTTATCTTAATGTGACCAGCCAATGGCTGTCTCTGTAACATAAGAGACTGAGTAGTTAGCTTATCTTAATGTGACCAGCAGCCAATGGCTGTCTCTGTAACATATGAGAATGAGTAGTTAGTGTATCTAAATGTGACCAGCCAATGGCTGTCTCTGTAACATATGAGACTGAGTAGTTAGTGTATCTTAATGTGACCAGCAGCCAATGGCTGTCTCTATAACATATGAGACTGAATAGTTACCTTAGCGTAATGTAACCAGCAGCCAATGGCTCTCGCTGTAACATACAAGACTGAGTAGTTAGCTGATCTTAATGTGACCAGCAGCCAATGGCTGTCTCTGTAATATGTGAGACTGAGCAGTGGCTTTTCTTAATAATCCAGCAGAGATTCTGGAAGATACATAAGGAGGTTATTTGTTTATATTCCATGCTTTATTTATTGTTGTATATGCATGTCTCAATGGCTGATATGATAGAATCAAAAACTTCTTAGTATAATAAAAATTGTCAACCTGTATTCATGTAACTGACGAACTAACTGTTAGTTTTTATTCAGTTCAAATATTCTAACTTGTAACAAGTTTACTAAGTAAATATTCTAACAAGTTTATTATTAAATTATACTTGTATATTATTCGTATACTGTTCTCTGTCTTAACATTGTACTTTCTCTATTTAACATTGACGTCCTTATTAAAACATTGTACTCTTTATATTTAACATTGACGTCCTTATATTTGTATTAAAGACGGTTACACATAGGTTTTTATTATTAAGGTATTGCTTAACGTTCTGTAGCGACACCTAATAGCTACGAAGATGAATGAGAGTGGTGTTTCTTTCTCAAGCAACCGGTTGAAACCGGTCAAGGCCTAGGAATCAGACGTAAATATTTACTGTTTGTTTTTTTAGTGCGGAGCTAGAGAAATGCTACAACTTCACTCAGTTGGCCGTTGAGTTGAACGAGATGGAGGAAGGCGTGGCTCCCACTGACAGCCGGTTGAGACCGGATCAGCGGCTCATGGAGCAGGCTAAGTGGGACGAGGCTAATCAGACAAAGATACTTCTGGAAGAGAAGCAGAGGGCTGCTCGCAGGGCCAGAGAGGCGGCTATGGAGGAGGTCGCAGGGCAGGGTATGTGTGATAGTCTGTTTGATTGTCTGCTTGATTGTGTGTTGATTGTACGTGTGATAGTCTGTTTGATTGTCTGTTTGATTGTGTGTTTGATTGTATGTGTGATTGTCTGTTTGATTGTGTGTGTGATGATCTGTTTCATTGTATGTGTGATTGGATTGTGTGATGATCTGTTTCATTGTACGTAGGATTCGATTGTGTGTTGGCATATTTCTACTGATTTCATCGACCAAATTCTGCATTTGCTGTTATCGTATACAGGTGTCTGAGAATCAATTAAATTTGTAAAACAGTTAAGTCATATTTAATTTAAATTTGTAAAACAGTTAAGTCATATTATTTAGTCTGCATTTCATTCAAGTCAACCAACAACAACAACAACTTTAAGCGTGCTGCATTTTGTGTGCTATGGGCATCACGTTTGTACCGGGTAATGAAAGCGTCCAGTAACGCTAGTGAGTGGTCTTATAGAAAAGATTAAAAGGTTTAATTTCAGAGTCGTCGTATTGTTGCCTTAAAGCTACTACTCTTAGCATTATTCACTTCATTCTTTCAGATGTTCACTTTATTGTTTACTTGCACGCTTTACCTGTCAGCTTTGTAAGATGATTAAAGAGATTGATATATATTTATGTTAATGATATATTCATATTTATTCATATATTATTCATTGGCTGGGTTGTAGACTACATACAACTAAATGGTAAATATATCTAATTATTCCAATTACAAATCTATTTGCGCTTAGTTTACAATGTGCTGGACTTACTGTACAGGTGCCAAACGCTTCACCAAAGCGTTGCTGTGGGATTAATATATTGAGTTATCAAGAAACACTCAGCATTCACTGAGCATTCTAGTGAACGTGGTTTACTAGGATCACTTGAACATCGAGCATTCTAGTGAACGTGGTTTACTAGGATCACTTGAACATTGAGCATTCTACTAAACGTGGTTTACTAGGATCACTTGAACATCGAGCATTCTAGTGAACGTGGTTTACTAGGATCACTTGAACATTGAGCATTCTACTAAACGTGGTTTACTAGGATCACTTGAACATCGAGCATTCTAGTGAACGTGGTTTACTAGGATCACTTGAACATTGAGCATTCTACTAAACGTGGTTTACTAGGATCACTTGAACACTGAGCATTCTAGTGAACGTGGTTTTGTGTTTCAGGGGGAGAGCTGCACGGTTATGAGCCGAAGTGGTTTAAGAAGCAGAACGACCCTGAGACTGGCAATCTTATACACGTCTACACCGACGAGTACTGGCAATGTAAGGAGGCTCAGGATTGGTCGAGATGTCCAGACATTTATCTCAGTCCTGTTGAGCTGGCGTCTGTGTCGTCTAATCAGTAACCCGTTTACATCTGTTCCCAGCAGCTTCGACCAATCGCAGAGTAGCTTTTATCTCTGTAATAGCTGCATCAAAATAAGCAAATTTATATTTGATGAATGAATTGCGGATAATGCTGTGGGGGCGCTGACAATATTTATTCTATCAGAGTATTTTCTTCAATGACTATGCAACAAGATTTTCTAAGTTTCTGCAGCATCACTCGAAGCTAAGAAGGGGAATTCAGTGTATATTACATGTAATATGTGAATAATTAAATCAAGTACTCTATTAGCCAGTAGTTAAGCCAGTAGTGATGTATGGTGCGGAGTGGTGGGCACTAAAAGGGAACAGGAGCAGAGATTGCATGTGGCAGAGATGAGAATGTTGCATCTAATATGTGGTAAAACTAGGAAGGATTGAATGGAAATGAATGTGAGAATGACTTTGAGTGTTGAGTGGATTAGAGAGTTGGCTCAGTCGAGATTGAGATCGTATGGTCATATAGTGAGAATGGCAAAGGTGGACATAGTGAAGAGAGTTTAGAAGGAAAAGCAGAATGTTAAGCTTGAGAGAGGTAAACCATAACTGACATAGAATTCGGTGATTAAGAGAAATGAAAAACTGCGGATTGACTGAGGATATGGTATGGGAGAGAGAGGAGTGGAGATGGTCAGTTTATATCCTGACCCTTGCTGATCAGGGATTCAAAGGAAGGTGATATGATGATGATGTTGGTGATGATGATTGCAATGATGTTAGCAATGATGTTACAATGATGTTACAATGATGTTAGCTAGTGGTATCATGTTGTAGAAGGAAGATCAAGATATATCACTATATTAGTCACTGAAATTCTGCACTGTAAATCTCTATCTTTTCCACCAATCGGTGTCTACGTTACATTTATTCCACTATGGTTGTGACCAGTTGCAGAGTCTATTACATGTACATGTTTATCATATCATGTTCTTAAGAATTCAGCTGTCTTTCGTTATGCTAATCATTTTTGCCAGAGTAGACGTGTCTCTTGATTGATTGAAGACGTTTGATTAGCATTTATCTATTTATTGATTTGCTCTAGCTGATTTATTGATTGAATGGTTTAATAAAGTCGGCGAATTAACTGTTATACAAAATAATGATTGAATTGATGCGTTGATGTAGTAGTTGGAGTGGTTTACTGATATTACACTGGTTTTTGATTGTTTATAGATCGCTTATTTCGTGTGAAATTGATAATCTATGGACTATTTTTGATCAAGATAGAGTAAGTTTTAATTGAAAAATACCAGATACTAGAATTGTGTACTATCAACCGTTTAATAGGTGCCCTCCAAATATTACATTGGTCAACCAATGGCAGCTCAGGAGTTTCTAGCTAATCAATGGCAGCTTAGGAGTTTCTAGCCAACCAATGACAGCTCAGGGGTTTCTAGCTGATGGACCAATCAGCTTAATTCGTGGACAGAGCTGGTATTTTACATCGTCACTGCAGATTTAACCTCTAATCAGTAGAGAGCAATGTTGTAGCTCACTATATCTCGTATCCAGCTTTATAAGTATATATATATATATATATATATATATATATATATATATATATATATATATATATATATACTAATTAAATAAAAAAACTATATATATATATATATATATATATATATTTAGTTTTTTTATTTAATTCTTCATTCAACCCAATTAAGCCCCCTTCAAAACCATTTCACAAATGCGACCACGAATAGCAGAGACTATTCTGCTTTTTTTTCTTGCATTGTTACCATCATTTATCGAGCTTTGGCATAGCTAATGAGATAAGTTTTTATTTGATGTCATTTGATGATTGGTTGACTTTCGTGGTTGATTGATTGAATAGGTTAAATGATTGCATCATTAAAGACATTAACTTGTTTTGAATTACTAGTGCTAAATTTTGTGTTCCTTGCGAATATTTCTAGAGATGGAAATAAAAGTGAAATTTTCACTACAATGTCTGCATTCGGTAGTGGTAGTTGGTGATGGTTTATGCGTGGTCATTCGTCAAATGTCGCTTTGTGCTCTAAATGAAAATGAAGTTCAGAACGAGAATGCTATGTTAGAGTATGTTCCAGTACAAGTAATAATTTTAATGTTGACATTATGCATAATCTTTCTTTCATTTGAAATGAAGGAAAGATTATGAAAGATTCAATGGACAAATATAAATATTACATATTCGTGGATAGATTGCATTTCATATGGTACCGTTCTTAGTTTAATGTTGTAGTCTTGCAATTGAATTACAGAGGAATTTTAGCTTAATTTCTTGTAGAATTTCTTGGTTTGTTGACTGACTGGTGTATTCACTAATAAGTATATTGAGATAAGGGTATGATCATTGATGACGAACTGCCACCAGTAGTAGGCTCCACAACAAATACTTCTTCTCATTACTGACGTTGTTATTTACGAGCCGAACACCAAATGTACTCTAGTTACAATTGTTTAGTGCTTCGATGAGACACCAAGTTTATTTCTATTATTTTGAACTAACCAGACTTATTTCAGTTAACCGCTATTGAGTGATGATTGATACGTACTGAATATGACATTCCTAACGCGTATTCGTTGAACAAAGAAACCGTCATTAAACCCAGATTACTACTTTTCTTTACTAAAAGGATTTCAAAGCAAACTCTTCAAGAAATTTTAATCGGTATGAGATTATAAATCCTGCAAACATTTAAGCGATATCTTTTAGCAATCTCTAACGCAGCTTTCGCAAAGAAGCGCTTGAATACAGAATAACTTGTCTGGGTGTTGCTTGATAGATATGTTGAAATTTTCGTTGCTCTTAAAGACGCAAACTTGTTGTACAATTAACTTGACGAAACTTGATGACCGCTCGGATAAACGAAACTTTAGACTTGAAGACTGATAATTTGGTGGCGGGTGTAACAGCATTTCTGTCGTCTTCATCTTCATCGTGATTTTGATTTAATTACTACAGCTCTTATTGAGTATCATAGAATGATAAGCATGATTATTTCTATTCTATTATTTCTGCATAATGCTATGTGGTGACAAAGTTATTCCTTTTTTAGCTATTATAAATTTGTATACATCTCTGTTGAATTGTAAAATATAGTGTTTGATATATTTAGACTGCTTTGTTCATATGCCGTTAACTTGTTGTGAATATTTAACCATCTTGTATTCGCTTAATGTTAGATAATATTCGTGTAAATACGTTCGTATAAGTTTCAATTATTAGAAGTAATTTGAGGACGATTCAATTGCACGCATTCTTCAAGCTTCGTTCTAGAAGATTTTCCTATAAAGGTCTAAGCGCATTCATATTTATGAGTGTGTGCTTGCATGTATTTGTGTAATTTCCATTGTGTGTTCGTATCATTGTAGATACATCAATCACGTTATTCTTAAAGTATATGGTGAACATATAGAATTATTGCTAATGATAACTTTATGTAAAATTTATTAATATATTTATGTCATCGCCACTGTATTGGAGCCAGTGGCGATGTCGGTAAGGTACTCGACCGCGGATCAGTATGTGCAGGGTTCAAATCCTGGGCTCGCCCGTCACTTCTCACTGCTTTCGAGTGAAGAAACTGACTTTAACTTTTTTATGTGTTTTACGCCATCTTAAATATTTGAACAATCTAATGTCAATTATCTGTGGAAGATATCGAGACTTGTTCGAGCTAGGCTTTTTCTTGCTTCATGGGTAAGTCTACGATTGCAGAAATCAAAGATGGCGTCGGTTGTTCGTTAATGGAGGCAGTTAACGTTTAGTGAAGCTGATTATTAACAAACGAAATTGGACTGTAAATTAAAATTTGTGCCTTGAAATCTGCCAGTTGGCTGTGCTCAAGGACAATATACAATAGTGCTATGATTACGATATACGTGTGTGTGCATTAGCAGGTCCTGTGTGAATTGGTTGTTCATGATTAACACAGTTTTATTCCAATTAGAATAAAATTGTTTAGAATAAAAGCAGTTTTATTCCAGTTCCATGTCGTCCAGTCATTGGATGAACTGTACTTCAACTACTCAACGCCTGGTTTGAGCTGTAGGTTTTAGGAAGAGTCGCAGAAAATGTCCTTTACGCAGTAAATTTTATTAGTATTTTTGTCCATTAATCTTCATTTGTGGTCAGTTTGACCTGACAGATATTCTGCAGTTAGATGTAAGACTATTTTTAGATATCATCATGGTCTTTATAGATGTTTCTTGTTTGATTTCTGCAATTTAGCATACTGTCACATTCATTGGCTTAGTAATTTACTGCGTAAAATGTTATCCGTTTTCTTTTACTTGTTCAGTCAGTTATGTGTTGTGCAACCATTGTTAGCATTAGTTACTACACCATGATTGTTCGCTAGGATAGTATGAGTGAATATTTGTCGTCAGTGGGGTCTTGATTAAGAGAAGGTTAATTGTAACCGCTGGACCTATAACAGCAGCTCATCTGTGTGTATGTACAAGTGTATTGACATAGACTTAACTATGAGAGAAGAAACAAGCGTTCAAACTACCTGTTCCATATCCTAGCAGGACTATAGTCATCTAGTATTTACTAATTATATTGTTGATTAATATGCATATAATAAACTAGAAATTGTGAGGCGACAGATGAGGACTTTGAGTTCTAAGCAGGAGAAAGCTCTGTGGTAACATTCTTAGCTTCAGTATAGGCAAATTATTAATCATCATCATCATCATCCTCTCTTGAATCCCAGTTTAACCAGCAAACAAGCAAACTATTGATAACTTTTTAATATTATTTGTTGAAGTCTTGCATTTGAAGGATCAGTTGTAAAACCACTGAGTAAGATCACTTCTGGTTTATGATATAAAATATAATAAGTTAGATGAGAGATTAGGGATACTGACAAGTTGATTATCTCCAACAGATCAGATAACGTAAAAAGTAAACACGCATTATAGTGAAATGATCAACTGCATTGATCTATCTCTTTTAATACCACTTATTTAAACCGTTAGGCAATTTAGACCATTTTCCGTATAACCAGACTAGTGAATGTCCGAGATTTTACTCTCAGATCAGCGCGGCTGGGATTCGAAACGCAAGAAGGTTCAATTAACCTCAGGATCTGTCATTTAAAACGTGTAGGTTTACATTGTATTATGTTATCACTGAAAGGGAGAGTTGAATGTGACGACGTACTATCTGGTCCACCTGTGATAATTAATATTATTATGTTATATTATAATTATCACTGAAAGGGAGAGTCGAATGTGATGACGTACTATCTGGTCAACCTCTGATAATTAATATCTTTAAATCCATTCTGTATTTTAAACAAATATACACGTATATAACACATATTTTATTGCGATACAAATTTCCTAACACTAAATAGACTACAGATGAAACAGTAAATAATAGTCTGACAATAATCAAACTATTCACACTTCTACACACTTTTGTTTGATCACAGTAGTCACAGCGCAGTTGAAAAAAAGATTTAACGTTTGCTAGAGTTTTTGACGACTTCAGAAGACATCAAATAACCAAAGAAATAACAGTTATAAAATGTTCAATAGTGAAATGATAGATGGAATATTAGTTTAAACCACCTTGACATGGTAGCTTTAATTCTTCATGGCGAGAGACCGTATGACTAGAAACAAGCATAAAACATTTGAGCAGTTTGTTCTAATCAATCAATTAGGTAAATCAATTAATTTAACTATTCAAAATTATTATAGTTTAACTATATTGATTCTACTCGAAATAAAACTTGGCAACATTTTCTAAAGCAAATGAAAATAGAGCAGTCCTAGCAATACACAAATAAAAACAAATAACGACAGAATAAAACAACAATATTTTAATACAGCTAGTATTTACGTCAGTTTCATCGCAGCATGATGATTGACAAGCTATATGACAATATATATTTAGCGATAATTATGTTTAAATTTAAATCCATTCACAAGCAGTATTATGAAGAGATCAAAATCCTACAGTGAAACAAAGTGCATTTTTTAAAAAGATAACAACTATTCATACAAAATATTCCCACCATTTTGACAGTATGACATAATAACAACCTCTGATATCAATCCAGTCAAAACTCTAGTCCAGCTGTCTCGCTAAGAAAAATTACAATATATAAAGGGAAAAATTGTGCAATTTTAAACGTTCACAAAATAAAAATGCAACCAAGTTTAAAATTTGATCATATTTAAGCTGCATATACTTTTTTTTCTAAAATCATACAATAGTTATGCGTTTGAATAGTAACAACTTTAAAATATAAGTTATATATGCAGGTACTTCAAGAAGATATTTATGCAAGAATTGCATGCATCCGTCTATTCATGCAACGCAAGTATGCTACTGATTGTTTCACTCCAGGAATAAAAATGGTGCGAAGATTAAAACCACCAAACGAGATTTAACTTCCATTTCACCTTCCAATGACGCTATCACTTGCCTTTTGAACAGAATTATCATTGTATCCTACAGATTACAAGAGAGACCAGTGATCTATTGTAGCACCCAATGTATTACATAAGGATTATTATACAAGAGAGACCATTGATCTATAGTAGCACTACGTGTATTACATAAGGTTTATTATACAAGAGAGACCATTGATCTATTGTAGCACCCAATGTATTACATAAGGATTATTATACAAGAGAGACCATTGATCTATTGTAGCACTAAGTGTATTACATAAGGATTATTATACAAGAGAGACCATTGATCTATTGTAGCACCCAATGTATTACATAAGGATTATTATACAAGAGAGACCATTGATCTATTGTAGCACTAAGTGTATTACATAAGGATTATTATACAAGAGAGACCATTGATCTATTGTAGCACCCAATGTATTACATAAGGTTTATTATACAAGGGAGACCATTGATCTATTGTAGCACTCAATGCATTTCATCAGGTTTATTATACAAGAGAGAACATTGATCTATTGTAGCACCCAATGTATTTCATCAGGTTATTATACAAGAGAGAACATTGATCTACTGAACTTCTCACTGCTTTTCTTCCATCAGGTACGTTATCTATTTATAGCACTTGCTGCATAATAGTGGACGTCGAAGTGATAAAAATACGAGATAAAACATTCCACACTTGCTAAGCTTCACAAGTCCTCTACAGACATACCAATGAGGTTATGTACTATAGCAGTCATTATAAATAGAGGTATATATTCTTGTTGACATTATGTTAACATAAAAGAAGAAACATTTCATGAATATTTCAATTCCAAAAAGTTTGTCAATAATTTAATAAAGCTTTATATATATAATATATATTATATATATATATATATATATATATATATATATATATATATATATATATATATATATATATATAAATAAACAAAATGAAACGATATTAAAATATATAGTTGAAAGTTTAGCTTACAAGTGCACATATAGCATGTCTGTGTCACTCTGTGATGCTCAACTCAACCTCATAAGTAGCTGACATGGACATTCACAGTTGCATACAATCCAGCCACACCATTTGTCTCCAAAATTAGCAGAGTACAAATTATTAAAAGTCTTGACATGTTTCATAAGATACTGTACAATGCAAGTGATATAAAATGCAAGTGAAATATGCCTAAACAAGATTAGCTAGAACTTTGATTCCTATCTCATCCAATAGAAACACTTCTCATAGGATCAGAAGATTTACAATTCTTTTCTCATCCACCATGATGTCAGGCACGTCCCATGATGTCAGGCACGTCCCATGATGTCAGGCACGTCCTATGATTTCAGACACGTGATGTCAGGCACGTCCTATGATGTCAGACACGTCCCATGATGTCAGGCACGTCCTATGATGTCAGGAACGTGATGTCAGGCACGTCCCATGATGTCAGGTACGTCCTATGATGTCAGGCACGTCCCATGATATCAGGCACGTCCCATGATGTCAGGCACGTCCTATGATTTCAGACACGTGATGTCAGGCACGTCCTATGATGTCAGACACGTCCCATGATGTCAGGCACGTCCTATGATGTCAGGAACGTGATGTCAGGCACGTCCCATGATGTCAGGTACGTCCTATGATGTCAGGCACGTCCCATGATATCAGGCACGTCCCATGATGTCAGGCACGTCCTATGATGTCAGGCACGTCCCATGATGTCAGGCACATCCTAGGCGACATGACAAGGATGTGAGAGCCTGTACTGGAGCAGCTCCCGTCCTGCCTGGTGCCAGAAGAGAAACAGAGCCACGACGACGACATGCCAGCATTGGTGCGACGAACCCAGGTAGTCAAACCTGCCTGCAGTGAACAGCGGAGAATACTATTCCAATTAGTATGCAGCTAAGTTTATATGTCATCCTGCATCATCATCATCATCTCTCTGTTAGTGCACTGCCTACTGGCAGCTCCATGGTACATAACGCCTCCACTCTTCTCTGTCGTGCGCTTTCCTCTTCATTTCCACATAAGAATGGGTCTTTAAATCATCTAAAATATCTAATCTCGGCCTGCCTCTTCCTCTTTTTCCTTCCATATACTTTGTAAATATATCTTATAATGCATACACTGAACTAACTTGAAACTTTATAAAGATTAGTTGATTACGACTTTTCATACTTTGACCTAGGCGATTAATTTTTATTTTACTATTATTTTGAGTTTTTAGCTGACGAGTTTAGTCTTCAAATTAAACGTTCGTTTTAGCCTCTAAGTACATAGTCATCAGTTGTAATTTTAACAATAAAATACAATAAATTATAGAAAGAAAAATTAATAAAATCTAAATACACCTTCCAGGAAACAACAGCTACGTAATGAGTGAGATCTTACACTACATCACACCATCAGTTTACAGACTGGCATTAATTAATAGTACCACCTGTATGTATTCCTTTACCACTATTAAACCTAATTTGTCAATTTTTCTAACCATTGGCTCGAACTAATTATATAAATACATTCCTTGAAATCTTTTGATTAAAGTAGTCTCTTATAAAACAGCAACGATTCAAGCACTCAATAGGGCTGAGAACAGAACTCCTGACTAACAGCCCTGTACTCAATTGCGCCTCTTACTAAGATAACCAGTGCCAGTTTTACTGAGTTGTATCCAAGATTTCACGTCTCTGACATCATCCTTGGATAAGGAAACAGACGTTAAACTGTCCCATATTATTTTTTATCTACATACATGACTATTTAGCAATGTGGTTTGTTACAGGGATTAAAAATGTATATGTGAAAAATGCCATAAAAATAATAAGTAATCTATAGGCTATTCCACATCACAAGTCGTATATAGGTAAAGACGATTCAAACTGGATTAGAATTCAAGGTCTCTAGCTCATTAGATAAGCTCATTAACAACTCGGCCATCCAGCTAGTAGAATATAGAATTAAATTAAAACATAAATGTAAACTGTAAGCAAAAGTGAAGAGAAAATAAAATGAGAAATCCTATTCTCTCTCTTACTCTTTTCACTCTCTTCCTCTATCTCTCATTTCAATGTATCGACCTAACTCTAGACATACCTGGGAAACAACGTTCTGGAAACTGAGAGGCGTAGAATGCGAAGGCAAGCACAGCTAATACATAAACTAAGCAGATCTTTGGTGCAAATACCTGTTTAAATAATACACAAGTAAACGAGCAGCTAATAGATATACTACACAGATCTTTAGAGCAAATAGATATATAAATATTTCACTAAATTTAGAACAGCCACTAGATAAACCACACAAATCTCTAAAGCAAACACCTATTTAAATAAGACACAATTAAACGTTAATGTTACATTAAAAGTTAAGACCAAATGAAACGCTATGACAATCTTCGAAGCAAAAGCATGCAAACCTATAAAATGTTTATTTTACTCGTACATTACGATCTGCTCTGTTCACTTGATGCTCGAGTAAAATTCGCTTAGCGCCAGAACTGGCACATCGGTAGAGCATGTGCTTCAGAATTATGTGAGTTAAATTAAATTCCCAGCTCGGTCAGGAAGGCAAACACCTCGGGTTAGCGAAAGAATCTACTTTATAAAGAAGCATTTTCTTTGTATTTTACCTTGAGGCAGCATTTGTGCCTTATGAAGCATCAGAGCCACACAACTGCATACAATTGCGTGGCTAATTGTATATTAAAATTGTATTGCAATATACATGATCTCTTGGTCTCAAATAGGGGATTGGCTGGTGGGTGATGTGGTGTAGGACTGAGAGGATTCGAGACTCTCTATTTGTATCCCGACCCTGGTTAAACTGGGATTCAAGGGAGGATGATGATGATGATAATTGCAATATAAACATGATTTCTGACAACCTGAACGATGGCAGATGTGAATCCATTGAGATAGATCCAATGCAAGGCTGGTACCACGCCGTACGCTGTCAGAGCTATGTAGATGAGCTGACGCAATCTTAACCACCTGGTTGTGTAGAGGCGGGGCCTAGCCTGCCATATAAACACTGCTGCAAACAGACAGCCAATCATCAGCAAGTACACATCCCTCCATACCTGTATAACAATCAATCAGAAGAAAGCATATATATTTAACGTCATGCTAGACGGCTTGATTATGAACAAAGTGTAATTCAGGATTTAGGAGAGTAAAACCTTTAAATGTAGTTTGAATAAAATAATGTAGTAAAATTATAGATAAAGAATTCACATTTGAAATATTTTAGTAGAGATTTTAGCAGATCTATAAAGATTAAAGCCATATACTTATCAACATACCACAAACTTTAATTGTTTTCAGAAATGTTCTTAATTATGTAAATTTTGAACAATAAGTTTAGCAGATAAAGACTAGAACATCAGTTCAGTATGCAAAAGGCACAGAGCAATACATATATACATACTGATTTAGAACATTGTTTATTTTATCCATTAACTGCTAGATAGATTAATCCATTGATATAATTGATTTATTGATATAATGTTCGTTTAATTCACGGATTGATAGATATTTTTATTAGTTTATTAATTTATGTAAGTTTTGAATTACTTGCTACCTAACAGCTGCAGATTCTTACTGTACATACGTAAATGGCATTTCAATATTATATCTCACATAATGTATTCATTACATCAATAAAATATTACATTACACTAATTAACTATTACATTACACTAATTAACTATTACATTACACTAATTAACTATTACATTACACTAATTAACTATTACATTACACTAATTAACTATTACATTACACTACTTAACTATTACATTACACTAATTAACTATTACATTACACTAATTAACTATTACATTACACTAATTAACTATTACATTACACTAATTAACTATTACATTACACTAATTAACTATTACATTACACTAATTAACTATTACATTACACTAATTAACTATTACATTACACTAATTAACTATTACATTACATTACTTTTTATATTAGTTACACACTACAATATAGTACTTATTACATTACTAATATCAATCAATAATCAATCTACCCTGATCATTTTTGATCACCGGACTGGCTTTCATTTAGGACCTTACTTCTCCTCAGCACATTTCTTTTGCAGATTGGTCTGGGTGAATTGAACTGTAGTGATGTGTGCTGTGGGGACGTCCCTAACATCATCCTTGGATGAGGGAATAGATGTTAAACCTTTATTATATATATATATATGACTCTTTATTACACTATTAAGACGTGGTAACAAGTTACATACAATAAACACACAATAACAACAGTTAAACTATAAAATTATTATTATTAAACCTTTATTATTATTATAACATAACTTTGACGGCACAACTAACCGAAGGACAGTAGAAGGCGAGATGTATGGCAGGCAGGTAGCAGCCGAGCAGACCCACAGAGATACCTGTTAGATCCAGTGCCAGCCAGCGGACGTGGGCCCTCTCAGAGTGACAGCGGAACAGATGATACCCAGTGGAGGCTAGCATGCAGAACTACAATCAATCAATCAATCAGTATCAGTTGAACCCACTGTAGGCTAGCATGCAGAACTACAATCAATCAATCAATCAATAAACCAATCAATATCAGTTGACCCCACTGTAGGCTAGCATGCAGAACTACAATCAATCAATCAATTAATATCAGTTGAACCCACTGTAGGCTAGCATGCAGAACTACAATCAATCAATCAATCAATCTATATCAGTTGAGCCCACTGTAGGCTAGCATGCAGAACTACAATCAATCAATCAATCAATAAACCAATCAATATCAGTTGACCCCACTGTAGGCTAGCATGCAGAACTACAATCAATCAATCAATTAATATCAGTTGAACCCACTGTAGGCTAGCATGCAGAACTACAATCAATCAATCAATCAATCTATATCAGTTGAACCCACTGTATATATAGCTGAGAGGAGCATACTGTATCACTCAATCTCTCATTAACCAGCCTATCACAATTATATACATTACATGCACCAATGATCAGTAGAGACCCAGCAATAAAATCAATTACTTATCAATCAATCAGTTAAGCAATTACAATTACATGGCTTATAAACAGTGACATACACAAACAAGGCCTTCAAAGAGGTCACAAGTAACTTATCTAGCTGACCACCCCTCAGTCATACAATTGAAAGCTAACGAGGCAAACGGAAAAAACATGCAATACAAATAAAATAAATAACCATCGATAAAGTTTGAAATAAACAGCTGGTAAAGCTAAGGTTAACGTCAGTTTCGTCACTCAAAAGCGATGTCAGTGAAGGGCGAGCCCAGGATTTTGAACCCCGCACATTCTGATCAGCAGTCGAGAATCATACAGACTTTGCCACTGAAGTTGCTATTATTGTGGCTTTCACCACAATAATAGCAACAGAAGTTTAAAAAGAGAATATTGCTTCTGCCAATACATCGGAACTACAGATGATCACTTTAGAGAAACACAGAGAGCTATTGAGAAACACAGAGTAGCACTTCAGCAGTTCAAAATTGAAAAATTTTGAACTACATTAACTACATTACGTCTCCTATACTAAGATATACAGGCAACTTTATAGAACCTGATAACAGAGCAGACCGGCAGTTAGCATAATCTTATCTAGCAGGGTGACACGAGGGTTGTCCTGGTCGACTAACAGCCAATCCCAAATCATTAAACTAAAGAAGAGAAAGAATCCTAACAAGTGCGACCAGATGTTCACTGTGTCGTTCGTCCACGCAAACAGGCTGCAAGTAAATAACACATGTTCTGGTTAGGCTTTGTTAGCCAGAAACATACAGATTTAGTTTCTCTCTCTCTCTTAGTGCACTGCCTACTGGCAGGTCCAGGATATATAATGCCTCTACTCATCTCTATCTTCCGTCTTTCTCTTCATGTCCACATTCGAGTGGATCTTTAAATTTTTTATAACATTCCTTTTGATATACCATTATTCTTAGGGGATTTTGCTTATGATGAGGTGGGCCCCATATGCCTTCCTCAGCTTCGATTTAGTTTAACGTGTTCATAATATATTAGATTAAGAATGCGTTCTTCATCATCATCAGATTCCCATATATCCCAGCTTAACTAGGGTCGGGATAAATGAGTTAATTAAATTATCGCTCCATTAAACGGTGACAGTGGATTCATAATGTAATAGACTTGATTCTGAGTAACTTTCGAGAAAATCACAAAATGTTTATGTTAATGATTTTTATGCAGCACATTTACATAAAAAAATTGCATAATGCTGATTTCTTGATCTGTTCAACACCAGCTTTGCCAATTTTGATAGTTTTGATAATAGTTTTGACCACATTCACCAGTTTTGATGTGAACGCTACGAGTAGTAAAATATTAATTATTTGAAAATACAATTATACATAATCATCATAATATTAATATGAAATATATTCCGAGAAGTTCAAAATCTCTACAAACCTCTTAATACAAAGAGAGAAGGGCAGGGTTGATCGATAGCCGTACAGTACAAAGGGATTGTGCCTCATAAATGACGGAACCTCGTCGTCTTTATAAACACGCAGTGGCAAAGTAGATCTGGTGCAGCATAAATTAGAAGTGCAGTTTGCATCAAGTTCAAGGTCAAGGACTGAGTAGTTGGCAGTATAGCTCGATGAAGAGGTTGTTCGAGATTTTAGGAGACTAGGTGAAATCATTTTCGAGGTAGAAGTAGACCTTCTGAATCAAAAACTAAATGCTATCTTATTAGCATACTTCTGAGATATTTCTACAATATTTAATAATTAACATAAATCTCACTAATATTAACATTGATTACACATTGACAATGATTACACATTAACAATGTCAGTGAATTAAACAACTGAATAATTATCAAGCTTCACATGCTTTAGGCAAGAGTGACGTAAAATAGTCTTGCCTAAAGCAAGATTTAAGCATAGTTTAAGGCAAGGAAATTATGTAGTACTTTTATGCTTTCATGTATTAGTTTTAAACTCAATTTACCAAAATCAGATGTTGGGTAGTTTCAGGCATAGTTTAAAAGCACGTTGTCACGGCCGTCTTAAAACAAAGCACAATCCCAGTTTTATGGACAGTTAAAGGCATGGGATATATATTAAAAGGGTCACAACTATACTTATTATCTTCTGGTAAACTGCACTTTTTCTTATTTTGCAAGAACTGATAAACTGCAATGTTGTTTATTTCACTATGCTTATTCAAGATTTAGGATTTCGTCTCTGTGCTAGCCAATTTATTACCAAGTTATGTTGCGACAACTAAAGGTTGTGAACTTAAGTTAGCAGGAGAAAATTAAATTTTGGTAAAAAAGATGGTATTTGTAATCTTATCACTAGAAATATAGATGCCTAAAACAAACGATAAATAAAGTCACCAAGAAACAAAACAGGCACCAAGAATATTTTATCATTCCTTGGCAAAAGATGATTTCATCAAAGATGGATTTTATTGATTTATACAAACTCAAATGAGTTAAAAATTCCATCAAATATTTGTTCCAAATAATACGCATTAGATACTGACCAGACTAGACAACGACAATATTTGTAATCCCTAAACATTTCCTAGCCTTAATTCTAATCTCACATCAAACCATACTCCCTATCATAACACTAGCCCGACGATTTGCGTATCTATTAATTTAGTTTAGATTAAAAAATATTTAGAGAATCAATAAGTTACAACAGAAACAGTTCGGCATTTAATGCCTTTGCAACATTTAGAGCCATTATTGTCATGGAGATATTACTTCCGTTTAGAGCTAAAAGTAACCTAAATCGTCGAAAGCATAATCATCGTCCTTAGCCTACTAGTTACGAATAACTTGATGTTTGAGCCAAAGATCTTTAAAATAAGGTTTTGTTTTTCTTTATTCTATGGTTTGAGCCCAGGTGAATTTTTAAGAAAATCGATCGTTTAGAAATTCTTTATTCGGTCTTGATTAGAACCCGATGTTCAGTCTAAGTGCCTTGTTGCATGATTGTTTGATTGACTGATTGACTGACTGACTCATTGATTGATTGATGCCATCACGACTCCTGTCACTGGTGATACGAAAAATAAACAAATAAATATAAAAATAAACCTGTTAAACAAAATCTGGGAAACCACCTCAGAAGCCATACTTTTCCCAAGCAATAGGCTAGACAAGGTTTGGATAAGGCATAGACTTTGTGAAGGGATTAACTTGTTGATCTAAGAAAATCGATGTGTTTTTATGGAGCGAGAAAGCGGACTTTCAGTATGAATATGTGCTTTGAACCTGTCACTTCGCAGTGAACTGAAGAAGAAGATCTTGAGACACTCTTATCTCTAATGTTTCTGGACAGAAGTATAAGCTATAGATCAACGGACCTGTAGTTCCATTGGCGTAATTGAAAGCACTGAGAAACAACCCAAGTCCTTGTGTGCTACGTAATTATTCAGCACTTACGTCTGTCTTATGGTCTATTCTCAGTTTACCTCGGGTGTGGAAAAAGCTACCGTTTTCAACAACGAAATGTTAGATTTTATGAATTTTAGGTTTTTCCAGTTACAAAACTAGAAAGCTTACGATCTCTGAAATCATGGTAAGAACTGAAAACTGTAATGCTGCACAATATTGGATTGACTTTGTCATGTTGAAGCTTAACTATTAATTTGAAGTATCTAACTCAAATTCTGATTAGAAATTATTTGTTTACAATTTGGAAGGGGAGGAAGGTAGAGAATGGTGTAGGAAACTGGGGAAGGGAGGGCTTTACTGTCTTTCATCTTTTCTTTCAGCTTTTCTTTCCATTCGACGGAGAAAGTCAACGCTGAATTATAGTAGATACCGTAACCGACAATTGCTATATTAGTATATTGCTATTTTCTAACACATTCATTAAATAGTAACTGCCGATAAATATGATTCAATCAGAAGAACTAGGTACTCGCTTGCTAGAGAAGAAGAGGACATCATTTCGAAACCGCCGCTAAGAGTGTCTCCTGTGAAGTGAAACAAGTTGTGAGACAGTAGAGAGAAAGAGAGAGAGAGAGAGAGAGAGAGAGAGAGAGAGAGACAGTAGAGAGAGAGAGAGAGAGAGAGAGAGACAGTAGAGAGAGAGAGAGAGAGAGAGAGAGAGAGAGAGAGAGACAGTAGAGAGAGAGAGAGAGAGAGAGAGAGAGAGAGAGAGAGAGAGAGAGAGAGAGAGAGGAGAGATATTAGTTAGACAGCTATTACAGACACGTGCAGTTTGCGGTTTGACTGATTTTAAATTCTCAGATAAAGCTCAAATCTCACGTCACGTGTAGAAGTAATATTCATAATAATAAAATTCACAAAATTTGTCAGAAGCTGTGTAAATAAGAAAATGAGCCGTTCAACGTGGCAATAATTATTAAATTCTATTATTAAATTCTGCAATAATTATTTAATTCTATTCGCCTGTTAGCTCTGCATAGGTGTTCCTTTAAATAGGTGTTCAACTAGATAGAACGCTTCCCGTTCTCTTTGATGATCTATTGTTCTGTATTTGCTTAATTTGTTTGATATTATATTTCTCTTTTTCAAATTCTATTTTATATTATTATGCTTTCTATTCCATTTGACTATTTCTGTGTGCTTGTTTTCGTACAGCTCAACTGAGCTCGTTCAGCGCTTACCTTTAAAGGAACTTTGCCCGTCTATCGCAATAACTATTGAGTTTGGGGTAGTTAAGTTATAGGCTAGTTAGCCTGAGCGGACTTCAAAGGGTTAGGACTTCGGCGGCCTTGATGGCCTTGCCTCAGCTGCAACGGTTTCAGGCGGCAGGAAAAGCTTTGAAGTATTACCTAGCTAGAATTCGATACACGTTATATTATTAGATGCTTAAACAGAATTAGTATTATAATACGTAAGTATTATAATTAGTATTATATTAACTTAAGTATTAGCTAGCTAGATTTGATACACACTTCTATAATAGTATCGTAGACCTGCATTACTAACGACACTGTAAAGAGCGACACTTAGTTCAATCAATTAAATTTTATTTATAGAAATTAAGCGTACGGCTGTGTTACTTAATTTCACGGTCTTTATCAAAGAAATTTGAGAATAGATCATACAATAGCTGCACTTATTTTGCACTAGATTGGTCGTAACTGTAGAAAATATCAAAACAGCAAGTATGAACGTGAAATGCCAAGGGAAAATCACTTCAGGTGTTTTCATTTTTATTAGACATTGCCGCAGCATCATTTTAGGAGTACCTTAATAAAATCCGTTGTCAAGAAACCTGCTGGATGGTATTGATTGGGAAATAAATATGATAGTACGCTCAAATTGCAAAGATTTTTGTCTTAAGCCGGCCATTTGCCTGAGCAACATAATGATAGATAGCGAACTATGCCGTGGAGTCAGAAAGAGTGCATATCAAAAGTTGACTGTATAAATAATCAAGCATTTGTTTGGCGAATGTGTGAAGATTATACCTAAAAATAAATAAGTTTATAGATCATACTGTATTGCGCATAATAACAATAAACTTTTAGCGTCCGTTTCCACATTCAAGGATGATGTCAGGGACAGCATGCTGTTAATAGTTTATGCATGCTTAGTGTATAGGTATAATTATTTTAAAATATGTAAGACTCTAGGCTACAATTTATTTAATACTAAAATAATATTAGCAAATCTCTCTCTCGCTCTCTCTGTCTCTCTCTCTCTCTCTCTCGCTGGTGTCTTATAGATGACTGGTCCATGGTGCATATTTCTATTCGCATGCTGCTTTTCACGCTTCATAAAGAGAGCACTCTATCGATCAACGAGTTAATCAGTTCACATAAAGGCTATGCTTTGGCCACACATTAATGTAGCATTTAGCTTAGGAATAATATGGCTTCTGAGGTGGTTTCCTGTTGCCTTCCTCACTTCTTGCTCCGTCACCTCTTATGACACGTGCAGTTTACGTTTGGACTATTCTTCTGCGTCTCAGACACTACAAAAATATAAGTAGATTAACTCGAATCGAATGTAAAATATAGAAGTTACTAATTGCTCTCTCTCTCTCTCTCTCACTCTCTCTCTTTCTCTCTCTCTCTCTCACTCTCTTCTCTCTTGTATTCCGTTAATAGGCAGGTCCAAGGTAAATATTCATACTGAAAATTTGGTTGCTGAGTAAGAGCATTTTTAGACTAAAGAGTTAATATCTATAACGCATGACTTACAACAATTAATGCTGCCTTTAGCTTGAATAAAGTAGCTTTTAGTTGGGTTATTTTCCCCATTTCTTCCTCAGTGAGTTAGTGAGAGAGAGAGAGAGAGAGAGAGAGAGAGAGAGAGAGAGAGAGAGAGAGAGAGAGAGAGAGAGAGTGTATGTTTATTTCACACTCACACGCCACTACAATATGACATACTAGTTATATGAAGTCCAAAGTAATATACAGTATGAATATAAGTTCATGCGTATTCACCACTTACGACACATGCAGTTAACGGTTGGTCCATTCTTCGGTGGGCTGGACATAGCACGATAAGCGGTTACTCGCAGTTACTTTAAATGACATTTTTGTAGCCTTTCTCTTTGAAAGATGGAGGATATAAATGATTATTTACTAACTTGTGTGAAATTTTTGTGATTTAATAGTTTGATGATTTGACGACATTTGCACAAATGTGATCATAGTACTGGAAACACTTGAGGTATAATTTCGTTAGCACATCCGTTTGATTAGCATTAAATGAGATAATCAATTCCGCAAAACGTTTGTGAAAATTATTGTATTTAAGACTACGTTCTATAATACAACGTTGTCGTTAACAACTTTTAAAATTTAGCTTAACGTTGTTTTCCAAAATAGCGAAACATGCTGAATTATTTTATTTACGATTTAAAATGTGATCTATTAAAATTCATATAACTGATTTATTAATCTAGGTTTAAAGCAGAGACGTGGAAGTTAAAGAATTCATAGCCGTTAGTTGGGAGGAATTACTCAATCTAAAAGGTTTCAGACGTTTGTATAAACTTACATTAATCACAGAATTAAATTATTCTAGTAGCTTGCATCGTAGTCTTTACGGATATGCGTTGCTATAGCTGTCGTGCTGCTACACCGTGCACAGTGCGCACATTCGCTGAGAAAGGAATACAAATGCGCATAATGAATGAATTATACAATTACAGGATCTTCGTTTCTATATGACGTTATGTTTTCACATTTTCGTTGGATACCGATAAACAAGTCTCTAGTGATATATAAATTATATATTTTGTGCGAAAGTTAGTGCAATTATGATGAGTAAGTTTCCTGGTGTTAGGGAGGTGGAGGGTGGAACCCACTCCGGCAGTACTTCTGTGCTGTCGGGTGGGGGTACACCGTCACCTCGGGTTCAGGCCCGGTCTGAGGCAGGAGCCTCAGTAGGGAAGTGTTGTCCGTTAGCGGGAAGAGCCCGCCGCGCACCCGGTGATGCGTACCACGGTGAGGACTGGCAGGCTGGCGGTGAGTTGTGGAGGCCTGCGGGGAGGTGGGCAGCTATGGAGTTGGTTCTGAGAGGCCGCGGCAGCCTGACGGACTTGGTGGGTGTTGAACCACGTCTGGTTCACCCACCCGTCCCGATAGCCTCTCAGAGCGACTCCTGTCTGCTTCCTACTCGTACTGGCTCTCTCGCCTGGTCTGTCCAGCCCTCGACCCCTCTGAGTCCGAGGAGGACTCGCTGCCGCCAGAAGGCTCTAGCGACCATCCTCAGGGACCGCGGCCTCCTGGATGAATTCCAGGGCCCTGAGGATGTTCTCGCTTTCTCTCTTCTCCTCTCCATCCCGGACATGTCACCCTCGTCATCGTCTGTATCGTCATTGGATATCTCTGTCCCTCCATCGGCTACCACTACAGTCTCTCAGGCCACTACAGTCTCTCAGGCCACTACAGTCTCTCAGGCCACTACAGTCTCTCAGGACACTAAGGCCACGTCAGTACGTCGAGCCACCTCTCAGGCCTCTCTGACTCGTGGATCCTCTCAGGCCAGTACGGCCTCTGCTGACCAGTCATCACACATGTGCGCAGATCTGCTCTCTTCTCTTGATTGCTCCCCACATCTCCTCTCAGCTACAGTGGAAGACATGGAGTATCCGGATGACTTCCTGTCTCCTGCTGAGAGCGACATCTCCCGGGACACCTCGGCCTCTGATGAGGAATCCTCGGACCTCTCTTCCCTCTCCTCATTCCATGGAGTCTGTGCAGGACTGTTTGGCAAGAACGGATCTTGTTCATGGTCTGAGAACAGCAGTGAGCAGAATACCTCCACCGAAACCTCTGATACAGGTAGTTCATCTGATAGTAGCGCATCATCGACTACTAAGTTAGCTCTCAGCCTTCTGGGCTTCAGTGTGCCCAAGGGCCCTCTCGGGAAGGCAAAGAAGAGGAAGTCGAAAAAAGGAAGAGGAAAGAAAAGATCTAAGAGATCATCACGGCACAGTGAAGACAACGACACTGATGGAGGGACGAGCCTGGAGCACGATAATGAGGCTAACTGCCCAGTACCTGATAGTAGCATGAAGCACGACAATGAGGATACCTGCCCAGTACCTGATAGTAGCATGGGGGATGATAACGTGGACACCTGCCCAGTACCTGATAGTATCTCTGAAGGGTTGAAGGAGTTTGACAGTCTGAAAACCTCTAGTGAACCTGTTGTGGTCGATGAAGCAGCCGACAGTCGTGCGGATGAATCCAGTAGCTCGTCTCCAATCACATGGAATACAGCCCACTTCACTGCTGCTCGTCTAGTGGCCTCAGAACCCAACATTTCTCAGCTACTGCAGAACGAGTATTATGACTACATTGACCTGGACTCAGACTTGGAGGAGTGCACGGACCAGGAAGTGAACCGACGACTGGAGATAAGAATTCCTCACCCTGCTCCTATGGCCACGTGCAGCACGGAATCGCTCTACAGCTACTTCAATGCCGCCAAGGAGGAGACTCGCAAGGCATTTGTGAAAAAGGAGTCACTGCTGAAGAGATTCAAGTGCTTCCTCAGTCGGATGTCGCCCAAAGTCCATCCAGAACCATCCGACAACGCCTACCATGACTGGTACGAGAGGAACGAAGAACAAACGTCATCTGTTGCTGACAGACAGTCGATGTGGTTGCCAGGTCTGGACATGTCGCAGGGAATGAAGGATTGGAACTTTCCTGAGGATGATGATGATTGGGAAGAGAACGATATGGATGAGGATGAGCCTAGTGAGGATTGTAAGTGGGATCAGGAGGATAACGCTCTAGAGGATGAGGCGAGTGAGGGATATAAATGGGATGAGGATGATGATAGTCAAGAGGATGAGGAAGATACATCCAGCAGCAGACCTCCGCCCTTCAGGAGGCGGAGACGTCAACCTAACCACCTTGATTTTGGGCACGACATAAAAGCTTTCCGCCAGTACATAGATACGTACTTTTCTATGGATATAATCCAGGAAGAAGAGGAGGAGGAATTGGATGGGGTTGACATCTCCATTCAGTCGACATCACCAAGAACGCCTGTGAGCCCTAGGGACATAGATCCTCTACAGGAGTGGATCGACTCGGTGCTGGCCTCTGTCGATGTAGACAGACCTCGCGGGCTTGAAGTCAGTGATGAGATATTTGCCTTTGTTGAGTGGTTCTACGAGTTTGAAGAACAAGAACAGTACCCAGGATCTCTGCAGGACCTCTCGAGGGAGGAGTGGACTGAGCTGAGACAGCGCTATCTGGATCAGGAGAGAGAGCGGGCGGACCTGGCTGATCGCATGGAGCGAGAGTGGGACGCTATGTACATGGGACGTAACGATGATAGCGCAGGAAAGATTAAAGAATACGAGGAAATTGAGGAGGAGGAGGTGTCTTGTGAACAGAACCAGAGAGGATCTGATGAGGACTCAGTCGAAGAGGATATCCCTGGTGCAGCGGACTCCTCTATGGATGGGGAGGACATCACTGTAGCGGTTGACTGCTCTGAGGACATGGAGAGGGTTGAAGGGTGTGACACTGGGGCTGATGATGAAGTTCAGGAGAAGGGATTGACTGAAGATGAGGAGGATTCTACTGGTAAGACGAGCGTGGAGGGGGGAGAGGAACAACTGATCGCTGACTCTGATCTTCCTACCGCTTCCTGCTATCATCACGTATCCATGGTAACCTCTGACCACAGTCCTGTCTGTCAGAGCCAGCCTGCCGACACTGCTTGCCTGTCGTTAGTATCGAGCAATCATTCAATCAATCAATCAACTGATCGATCAATCAATCCATCAAATGAATCAGTCAATCAAATCAATATATCAAATCAACGGTTCTGTTAAAGCAAATCATTCAGTGCATTCAGTCAATCAGTCAATTAAATAAAAATAAATGAAACAAACAAGTCAATCAAATAAACACTTTAATTAATTAAATCTTTTATATCACCCACTCGGTCATTGAGCCAACCAATCAATCAATAAATTAATGAACCACTCAATAAACTGATTCAGTCAATCCATTTACTCATTTACGTTCAATAGTAATAAGTGATAATAACTGTCGCATGTTTTCCTGCTGATGTATGTTACAAACTGTAAAATCTTTAAACAGGTATTGATTGATTGATTGATTGATATTCTTACATGTTAAGCAGACGTTCCATCATGGAAGAGCATCGGATAATGATTTAATACAAATTGTCCCCCATTGTTCTAGTAGATTGCTTGGCATGAAGCATTGTTATCATGTATCTGTGTAGGTAGCCTCTTATGAAATGCATGCAGCTTTGCACTGATCTGTTGTTATAAATGTATTCTGTTGTCTAGTGTACCACAAGCTATGCTACTTTGAAATATATAAAAGTATTTTCCAGTTTAGTTCCCTCTTTTCCATGCATGCAATTACTTCAAATCATCAGCTTGCTAGTATTGGTAGATTATTGTTAGGGGTGGGTTAGTGCTGATTGTGCTTAACATTTGAATCCATTCTGTAACCATAAATGAATTACTTTTATTAATATCTGAGTTAGTCTCCTAGTGAGAAACACTTCCAGTCACTATGATATCGTCCACATCATCTATATGGAGACTGATAGATTGTCTGATCTCAGATGAGTTATGTGACTGATTTGTGTGTATTGGACCTGCCGTCTGACTGAGTGTTAGGAAGATACATACACGTATCTAGTTGATTATTATATTATTATATTATTATATTATACTATATTATATTATATTATATTATATTATATTATATTATATTATATTATATTATATTATATTATATTATATTATGTTATGTTATGTTATATTATGTTATGTTATATTATGTTATATTATATTATAGTATATTATATTATATATTATTATATTATATTATACAATATTATATTATATTATATTATATTATATTATATTATATTATATTATATTATATTATATTATATTATATTATATTATATTGATGGGCGTGGTTTCTTTGTGTAACAGAGAGCAAGCCGATAGCGTGTTTAGCGGCCACGCCCTCCTGTCTGAACCAGGCTGTCCATCATCATGCCCCGCCCCCTCAGAGCCTGACGCCCCGCCTCCTGCCACTCTTGACCCGGTCGTGACTTTGACGAAGTCGTCTCTTCATGTGGGAGCGGCTGTTGACGACCAGGCACTTCAGACCTGGTTCGTGCTCAGTCAATCAATCAATCAATCAATCAGTTAGTCAATCAATATGTCTATCTATCAATATGTCAATCAATAAATATGTCTATCTGTCAGTCAGTGAAAGAAAATCAGTCAATCAGTCAATCGATATGTGAATCAAGCAATCATCAGTGAATCAGCCTATCAGTCACAATAAATCAAGGAATTAGTGAATCAATCAATCAGTAATCCACACATTCGATGAGCGAGTCAAACCAAACTACAACTAAACTTGAATCAAACACACTGTCAAGTAATGTCTATTAATATTAATTTTATTAATATTAGTTTTATTAATATTAATTTTATTAATATTAATTTTTATTTTTATTAGTAAAAACCGATAATGCATTAACAAGTAAAGCATTGCCAAGTAAAGCATTATTATTTTTCTCTGACTGTGTCTATTAAATGGCATCAATCAATCAATCTAATTCTTGTAATTAACGTAATTCATTTCTTAAAACTCTAAATCTCTAACTTTGTTAATCTAACTGTACATTAAATTCTTACTGATTGATTTATTAAAATTACTGCATTATTTACAGTGGACTGGTTGACGGAAAGATGGAGAAGCTCGTAAAGAAGAAGATAAGACTGCAGGAGAAGTCTGCTGAGCTGGACAGTCTACTGCAGGGAAGAGGGACTTCCGCCATCAGGAAGCTGTGGACGAGGTTCAAACTCCGGAGAGTGGAAAAGTCTTACGTCAAGACGATAGGGTTAGTAGTGGGGTGTTAACTTGTTTGAGCTGATTCAATGATTTATTGTGAACATAAGAATTGGGTAGACAGCCCAGACGAGTACGTCAATGAGGTGGAGCTAAGTACTGTTAATTAGTTAATTAATTAATTAAATCAATTAATACGATGACGAGATTAATTATTTTTTAATGCAGGGATTGGAATCAGAGATACAGAGTGAGAGTTGCTCATGTAGAGATGTAGTTCATTTGATGAAATAATATTTTTGTATTTGTAAACAAATTAGCCTTTATGGCTAGCAGCGACTTGTTAAATGATTCATTTGACTTCTGCCATGATTTGAAACTGTTCTGAAGAAATGATTCTCATGAAGAATTATGTAAATCATTCGGTAAAGATTAGACAATGATTCTGTAATGATTAAGTGATTTGATAATGGTTAGGCAATGATTAGATGAAGATTACACAATGATTAGATAAGGAATTGATAACGATTTGATAAAGAATTGATAAAGAATTGGTAATGATTTGATAAAGAATTGATAAAGAATTGATAATGATTTGATAAAGAATTGATAAAGAATTGATAATGATTTGATAATGATTTGATAAAGAAGATAAAGAATTGATAGTAATTAGATAAAGAATTGATAAAGAAGTGATAATGATTTGATGAAGAATTGATAATGATTAGATAAAGAATTGATAATGATTAGATAAAGAATTGATAAAGAATTGATAATGAGTAGATAAAGAATTGATAAAGAATTGATAATGATTAGATAAAGAATTGATAAAGAATTGATAATGATTAGATAAAGAATTGATAATGATTTGATATTGATTATACTCGGCTGAGGTCAGTTGCTGCTTGCATGATGATCTAAGATGATCTAAAGATGATCTTGATAAATCTATGATAGATTGTGATTGAATTTATTTAAATAAATTAAGTTGAGTTTATGATGTCATATCGATATGTGTAATACAATAATAATACTGATTGTGTAATACAATATGTTTGAATATCATACTTAATGGTACAATTACATAGAATTTTTTGAATTACATTTGTGTTCAATTATAAATATTTGGCGTTTCGATAGATAAGTTCATTTTTTAGTTGAATTATTGTCAGTTACTTTTGTGAAAGTTTGGTACAAGCTTGCCTAGTAAGCGAAAGTTCAGAGATTATTTCATTGTCACCTGGAAATCGACTTTACTGGAGAGATGATGATTTAAATATTGATTTAGTATTTTAATGATCTCCATATTCACGAAGCTTTGTTCTGAAGGCCTAAATATAATAATATACTACCTAGTGACTTGAAGATACAGTATCTCGAGATTACTGGATGAGTCATAACTCTATGACTAATGACTAATATGTTTCTTTGATTTAAATATCTTATCTTAATTTGTTTACATTAGAAAATGCATTTCTGTAGTTATTGTTTTAAGAAAGCAACAAGTTCAGTTTTTATTTTCTGTCATGTTTCTGAAGTTGGGAGACTGCTTTGATTTAGTTCTCGATGTTGTCATTGATGACTGTAGCACTCTAATTGTTGTTAGTACTAATCATTAATGAGCCCCTGGCGTTGAGGTGGAATTCTTCAATGGATAACGTCAGGAGTGAATTTAGCAGCAATATTAATAATAGTATCTGTGCTTCTCTCTGCGTTTGTATGTGAAATTTAGCAGTAAATCTTAATTCTTAAATGCTTTACAGAGATGCAGTATCACAGATATGATAACCAGACTGACAGATATTTGATAAGAGATAAGTGATATGATATGCAATCTATGTAACAGATATGTTATATGTGATAAGATGTGCAGTTTTACATATAATAACCAGACTAGCAGATATGTGATAAGTGATAAAATATGATAAGATATGCAATCTTACAGATATTATAAACATACTGATAGATATGTTATAAGAGATAAGTGATAAGATATGAAGTATCAAAGATATGATAACCAGACTGACAGATAATGTGATTATAGTTTAATGGGTATATGATCTCTAAATGATTTATAGTTTGGTATTTTTGTGTGTCTAAATATTTAGTTGAAGTAATTGTTAAAAGTTTTGTTCTTTTAAGAAGTCGTGATTAAGATTTGATGTCTAAAGCAAATCCTGTTAGGCTGCTTGGCCTAATGGAAAATAGGAATCAGCATCAGGAGCTAAATCCTGGGCGAACAACAACAACAGGATCATATGGGGAGAGGCGTGTCAGCATCACGGACAAACATGCTGGGTGAAGAGCAACAACAACAACAAAGCTGAATCAATAATTGTTTTAAATGTTTTGTATTGAGTTTCATTGTGTTGTATAGTATTGTATCATGTATGTTTTATATTGAGTAACATTGTATTGTGTTGTATTGTATTGTTTTGTATATGTTTTATATTGAGTACCGTTGTATTGTATTGTTTTGTATTGTATAGGTTTTATATTGAGTACCACTGTATTGAATTGTATGGTGTTGTATTGTATTGCATTGTATTGTGTTGTATTATATTGTATTAGTACCACTCTATTAGTTACTATTTGTTTTTTGCATATGTATTTGATTGAAATCATGACTTCTATTAATGGATTGTAAGGTGTTTATTGAGTTTCACTGTATTGAGTTGTATTGTATTGTGTGTGCGCTTTATTTAGTTCCATTATGTTGTATTTTATTGTATGTTATGTGTTGCTTAAAGTTATTGTTTATTTGAGCATATGTTTTTGAATCATCTTCATTTTATTGTATTGTATGTTATGTATTTCTTCAAGTAAAAATCTATATGTTATTATTTTTGTTAAAGTTAATGAAAGTTTTCATCAGCAACGACTGAAATACGTAACACATCTCTCTATAGGGGCCCAATCACGTCCCTGCTTCACAGTGAAACTGATTGAAACATAATTTACATTTACATTCTGCTGTAGGATGCTGGTTTTCTGCTATTTAAACGATCAAGCTTCAAGTAGCAATATTTTACATTATTTTTTATATGTATGCTGTTGTGTCACGTGTTGGACTGCAATAGTATCTGTGCGTGTTTTCTACCAAGAAATGGTCAATTAAAGATTATTGTTTATTAATATATTAAAAAAAATGAGCAAGTACTGAAAAAAACTAATATGTCCCAGCTAAAGACTACATTAAGGTGTGAATAAGGCAGAACCTTTTGTGAAGGAATTAACTTGTTGATCGATGGAGTGCTCTTTACGGAGCTTAAAAAGAAAGTAGGAATTACCATTAAACACTGAACTAGCCGCTCGGCAGAGCACGAGAGAGATATTAATGGAGAGCTTGGGTTTGTTTCCTGTTTACTAACAGTCGCCTCTTTGAGCTCGACTCAGCGATGAAGGCTCAGTGCCTGCCTCCCCTGCCTGCCTCCTCAACGCCTAGCGGCCCTGAGCCGTCGAAATCGGCGCCCAGGGACCTCCTGCCCGGCCCGCCCTCTGACCGCCTCATCGGGGCCCCGACCTGCGCCCCTCAGGAAGAACCTGTTATTGATCCTATTTGTGCCGTGGTGCATCTGGAACCAGCTCCTACGTATGAAATCATTGATGCGGAAACTGATATAGTTGATCCTGAGGCATCGACTTACTGCACTCCAGTGCAGTTGAACCCAGTCACTCCAGCGTCGTCATCACGACATGGTGAGCTGAAGAAGAAGCTCAAGTTCTGGAACAAGTCAAAGAAACAGATCAAAGCAAACTCTGATGTTGTTGTCAGACAGGCTGAAGCAGCCCCTCACACCACCACACCTACTGTAGCTACCACCGCAGCTACTCCAGCTACCACCACAGCTGCTGCAGCTGTTTCATCACCCTCTGCCTCTCACCCGTCGATAATGAGCAAAATCTCTGCTGGCTTTCTATCAGTAAAGAGGAGGGTGAAAGGTCAGCACAAGGTTTGTTGTATGCCGCAGGAGGGTGAAGTGGTGACTGGGAGTGCGACACGGGATCTGGATAAACGCTCAGGACACTCGGATAGGGAATCGACTAGAGAGGAAACACAGGAACAGGATCCTAATCCTAAAGTCGTATTGATGAATGCGCCAGAGTGCACTGAGCCTGAAGAACCGGCTAGTTGCCCTGAGGTGACAGAATTTAACTACGCGCCTCTGAACATCGCATTGACGAGATCTATGATAACGGACACTGAAGAGATTAATCCCTCCGCACCTCAGCAGGTTGTAAGTGGAAAGGTTGAGACACCTCGAGGCAGGATGGGCAGTCCATTGAAGAAGCCCTGCCGGACCTCGCTGGGCAGTCTGTTCTCACGCCACCCGCTCTCCTCGGAGCCCTACCGCCTGTCTCGATACCCCTCAGGATCTGACGAGGCGCCTGACGATGAACCGACCGTGGATGATGACAAGACTGAGAATATCACTGGGAAGTCTGACCAAGATATGAAGACCCTTTTGGATTCTGATGCGAAGGAGGAAGACCGAGCTGCGCAGTCTCGTACGGATCTCCACCACGCCCCCTCGCTCAACCAGGACTTCCGGTCTTCACGGAGATCCTCGCTAGGTGTCCTGGAGCGGAGGTCACCTGACGACGGTGGGGGTTCAGAGCCGCCTGTTGATCGAGGACGATGACTCAACAGTCGGCAGCTGTTGGGTCATCTTCCTTCCTGGCCGCATCAGGAAGTGGAAGATAAAAGACTTTCAATGACTTATGGTCGATATAGCGTCGATCAGTAATTTATGCGGAAATGCGTTTAAATAATCGATGAATAGGACAATGATACAGACTGTTGCGATAGTTTATTGGGTTATTCGAGAGGAATCAAATTTATTGTAGAGAAGATAGACCCCGTGTATGATGATATCATACCTTGAGGTGTACAGATAACGAGAACTCAGCCATTATGACCTGCTGCGCCTGAAGGGGCGTCTACTACAGATACCCTGGGAAGCCGTTTACTAACTGCGTCAACTGCAGATCATGTCTAAGGTTGATCCAGTTCCTAGTTCCCGTGTACCGTCCTCAATTTTTCAACCGGAGCAGCGATCGCCGTCTAAGAAATGGAAGAAAGCATAAACTTTCTGACCGTGAAAATCAAGTGAAATAAAAGGAATTTGTGAAAGAAACCAGCGCCGACAGGTCGATGATTCTGATGCTAAAGAAGAAGCAACAAGAATCTCAAGTTAAAGTTCGACCTGTCCATTCAGGTAATTATTTGTCTCTTTCAGTTTGTATCATGAATGTATGAAATGTGAGCTTGTTTGACTACTGCAGGAAGCAGCTGTTTAGCAATGTTTACATAATGAGTAAGAAAAGTGATAGTTTTCTGCACTGACTTCAATTTATCACTAAACTGATTGATCGAATTGATTAATCGATCTTTCACTTCGACGAAATAAGATGAAATAAGATGCTACAGTTAAATTATAATGATTGATTGATTGATATATTCATTGATTTATTCACTGATTGATTTAGTAATTGTTTTATTTATAAACTGATTGATAAATAAATTGATTGATCTATTCTTTGATTTAATTATTGTTAAGTAAACTTTCAGCTGAGATTCGGAATTGAAATTGTGACTTAGTCATTTATAATTTTATATATTTATTTACTTGATTGATTGTTGAATTAACACTGCAACTGACGCATCGATTGATTGATTGATCGGCAAATTGTCTACTTTACTAACTGATTGAATCAGTTTCCAAACCTGTTTCAGGCTGACTGACTTGACATTTTAAATGAACGATTGATTGACCGATTGATTGATTGATTGATTGTTAGTATTAACGCGCTGAAGAGTCATGGTGACCTCTAGATCTCGATTGATTGATTGATTGATTGTTAGGATTAACGCGCTGAAGAGTCATGGTGACCTCTAGATCTCGATTGATTGATTGATTGTTAGGATTAACGCGCTGAAGAGTCATGGTGACCTATAGATCTCGGCTAGTGACGTCTTGGTCACTCATCTAGGGACGTAACCATCACCCATCCAGGGGCTGTCTGGCCAAGCCTTTCGTCAGGAATCTGTCGCCAAAGTTTAACGCCGGAGTCGTCAGATCCTACGTGAGAAGTAATCTGCAATCGACCACCTCTACCGATGACAGCTTGAGTAGGCATCCTGGTATGTCTTACTTTCAGTTACTTGCATCTCACGCTCTGATTCCTCTATATGACTGTTTCATGTGCTCTCTCTTTCTCTCTCTGTCTCTTTGTCTGTCTTTCTCAATCTCTCTCTCGCTGTCTGTCTGTCTCTGTCTCTCTCTCTCTCTCTTCTAAGCTCTCTGTTGTCCTGAATCACATAAAGTCATGAATTATAAATTAATTGTTTCCCTTAATTCAATTTTATTTCTTTCTTTGATAAACCAACTTCTAGCAAATTCTGTCTACTTGCCTATATAAAATGTATGTAAATTCATTAATAAAAGCTAATATTTGTGAACATATTATCAACAGTTGTTACTGATTTGTAAAAGTTCAGTGGAATTCTTAAATTATTATTTAGTCGTAAAGCGTTTTTGTCTATATATGTCTTATGTATATATCTTGTGATTTGTTGTTCAATTTGTTAGAAAACCCTGACTGGCTAATTCTGTCCTTAGAGTCTGAACTCATCATTACCTTTAACATCAATAATTGATGCTTTGTTGACACCAGAATATTTCTCATTGATTGATATTCCTCATTGATTGATATTCCTCATTGATTGATAATTCTAATTGATTGATATTCCTAATTGATTGATAATTTCAATTGATTGATATTCCTAATTGATTGATATTCCTAATTGATTGATACTTCTAATTGATTGATATTTATAATTGATTGATATTCATAATTGATTGATATTCCTAATTGATTGATATTCCTAATTGATTGATATTCCTAATTGATTGACATACCCCAAGGAGAACTAGAGAGTTAATGTCATCAATTTAATTGATTGATGGTTTGATGATTTTATTGACTGATAAATATGGGTTGTTTGATGATTTTATTGATTGATAAATATGAGTTGTTTGATGATTTTATTGATTGATAAATATGAGTTGTTTGATGATTTTATTGATTGATAAATATGAGTTGTTTGATGATTTTATTGATTGATAAATATGAGTTGTTTGATGATTTTACTGATTGATAAATATGGGTTGTGTGATGATTTTATTGATTGATAAATATGGGTTGTTTGATGGATTGATAAATTATTTGATCTGTTGATTGCTTTATTTATTCACTGATTAATTTCATTGATTGATTGATTCATTCATTCATTGAGTTTTAGATTGATTGATTGATTGATTGATTAATCAGCTGATACGTAAACGAATGCCAGCCACAGGGAGACATCATCATCGTCATCATCGGCAGCAGCGCAGCTTGTCAACGTCATCAGCAGCTTGTCAACGTCATCAGCAGCAGCTAAGTGAGAATTGACCAGGGGCTCCAAAAGCTTCAGCGTCAGCAGCTTCGACAGCTGGGTCGTCAGCAGCTTCAGCAGCTAGTCTTTAGCATCCTCAGCTGCTCTATTGTCTCTATGAGAATATCTCTCAATAAACAATCTGACAGGAAGAACTGCTGAAGATCGGCTTAGTAAGCAGTTAGGTATGTTTCTATCTATTTTTCTTTTTTTCTTCTTGAATACATGACTCAATAACATGTCCTGCTCTATTTATCTTAACTCTTATGATCAATAACATATCCTACTCTGTTTATCTTAACTCTTATGCTCAATAATATGTCCTACTCTGTTTATCTTAACTCTTATGATCAATAACATATCCTGCTCTGTTTATCTTAACTCTTATGCTCAATAACATATCCTACTCTGTTTATCTTAACTCTTATGCTCAATAACATATCCTACTCTGTTTATTAACTCTAGACACTATTATATATAGGCGTTCAACTAGATAGAACAGGTCGCATTCTCTTTGATGGCCTATTTTTCATGTAATGATTGATAGTTTGATGGTTACAACGATTTTTTGTATTTTGCATTCTTGTTGCCTAATTATGTGATTTTTCTTGCAGTTAGTGTGACGTGTTTCTTTTCTGAAATAAACATAAATTCCTACTTCATTTCCGTTCATTGACGGCAGCTGTGACGGTTCCTGTGGTTATAAGACTTGTTCTCTATTTTAACAAAATTTTCTTTATCGTTTTAGTTTTACGTTTTTAGATGAATGCAGGACAAGTAGACTGTATCTATGGGGTTTAGTCATTAGTTGAGCTTTACTTCGTAAAATTCATATTTGTAAACATACTCCAGTGCGCTCATCATGTGGTCTGCCTATTTAGGGGACGTCCAATCTCGGTAATCTCTGTATGTGCGAGATGATTCTATGGAGTAGAGGAGGTTTCAGTAGACCTCAGCGATCTCAAAGTCTGTCTCGTAGCTGCTCATCAGCTGCCCACATCAAGTGGCTCACCAATTAACTAATAATTAACAATATCATTTATAACTTAGAAATAGATCATCGGCTCCAACAGGTTGAGTACTACTCATCCGACTGTTTGCTCGTTGTAGGATGATTCTGCCTGAGTCGAAGTTTGTCTACCGCCTGCTCTCTAGGCTTGTCTACCGCCTGCTCTCAAGGCTTGTCTACCGCCCGCTCTCTAGGCTTGTCTACCGCCCGCTCTCTAGGCTTGTCTACCGCCCGCTCTCTAGGCTTGGTTACTGCCTGCTCTCTAGGCTTGATCACTGCCTCGCTCTCTAGGCTTGGTTACTGCCTCGCTCGCCTGCCCTTCAGTAGCCCGCCCGCTGCTCAGGTTCGGCAAGGATAGACCCGCTGCTCGGCTCCATGGAGTTGTCGTTGGGACTCGGGTGAGCCAAGGGTGAGTCACAGGTGAGTCAAGGGTGAGTCACGGGTGGGTCACGGGACGTCACGGGTAGATCACGGGACGTCACGGGTGGCTGTTTAGTGATGCTTGGGAGGTGTGATCCGTGAAGTCAGCATGTCGTCAAGATAAGTCCTTTCTGTGCTTTACCTATAGATCTCGGGGTTTTTATGTCGTTAAAAATGATTTAGGCGATATTATGGTATTAGGGATATGTAAAGAGTGCTGTATCGTGCTTTATGTGTGATAAACATGTGCATGCATATCTTTGTTTCAATAATTACACGAATTTTTTCATCAACATTTCTAAGGTACCCATTCCCACATTCCACAGTAAAGACTCTAGATCAGGTCCAAGGTTAAATTATTACTATGTGCTGTCTCACTCATTTGTTAGCACACCATCATTCACTCAACATAACCCAAAAAACCTAAAACCTACACTTAGACTATGAACCTAGCCCTCTGTAGTTTCCTCCATATATTCCTCACTCCACCGTTGCCTCATCTATATTCACTCCATCATCCGCCAACTCAAAATCGAAAATCAATCCTTCCCCATAATAATTTATACTCCATCCTACTGCATATTTCCATTATCCACTTCAGTTTAAAATCACAAGTCAGACCTGCAACCCTTCCCTCAATAGAGTCCCACAATAGATTGTTCACTCCTACCTCATTCCAACTACTTCACTCTATTTACCTCAATCCATCAATCTCATTCCAACTGCTTCATTCTATTTCCCTCAATCCATCTACCTCACTTCAACTCCTACACTCTATTTACCTCAATCCTTCCTCCTCACTTCAACTGCTACACTCTATTTACCTCAATCCATTCACCTCACTTCAACTGCTTCACTCTGTTTACCTCATTCCATCCACCTCACTTCAACTGCCTCACTTTATTTACCTCATTCCATCCACCTCACTTCAACTGCTACACTCTATTTACCTCATTCCATCCACCTCACTTCAACTGCCTCACTCTATTTACCTCATTCCATCCACCTCACCTCAACTGCTTCACTCTATTTACCTCATTCCATCCACCTCACTTCAACTGCCTCACTCTATTTACCTCATTCCATCCACCTCACTTCAACTGCTACACTCTATTTACCTCATTCCATCCACCTCACCTCAACTGCCTCACTCTATTTACCTCAATCCATCCACCTCACTTCAACTACTACACTCTATTTACCTCAATCCATCCACCTCACTTCAACTGCTTCACTCTATTTACCTCAATCTATCCACCTCACTTCAATTGCTTCACTCTATTTACTTCAGTCCATCCACCTCACTCCAATTGCTTCACTCTACCTTATTCTATCAATCTCAATCCATACACCTCACTCCATTTGCCTCGCCATTATCTACTCCAACCTAAATTTAAAATATTTACCATATGCCTATTTACTTATTTCATTTTATCCATTTATTTTATTTTAATTTATTATATTTTACTACTACGAGTCTAAATACTACTTACTACTGCTACTGTAAGACTAGAAATGATTTCACAGCCTCATGCCTAGCGCTGCATTTACATTGCTACTTACATATAGCTGCTTCTACTGTTGAAATAGAGCTACATACAGCTGCTGACCTACCTTTACATTTAAACATACTGCATACAGCTGCTGTACAGCTGCGATACTGCTGATCCCAGCAGCTTGCATTCTTCGTGCAAACTTGTTCAAAATATTGAGAGATTTTTTGGGAGTAAGCTTGAGTATGCTTTTTCGGAAACTTTTCACTGGGATGATTTTTCCGAAAATTCTACCAGAGCGCAAACTAGTCAGAAACCCTTATCCAACTTTCTCAGAATTTATCTACATATAACATTATTAGATTAGCAATTTCCGTTTTTTAAATTCTTTTTCTTTTTTGCTTCTTTTTTAGATATCGTTCAATTATTTCGGGTATAAAGACTCATCCACTTTTATCTGCGATAGTTGAACGAACTTTTTTTACTAAAATCAAATTAATTTGTCCTTTAAATTGTAATTGTTCTAAAATTTAAAATTCATTCATTCATTCATTCATTCATTCATTTAGTTCGTATAAAAAGTATCCCTACTCTTTTATATGTGGTAGTTGAATGAATCTTTTTAAAATTCTTTTTTTAATTTTTCTTTTTTTAATTTTTTTTATCGGAGGACGTGGTACCGGTATGGGGATGGTGGAGCCGGTGAAGAAAACTTTTTCATTTTATAATTTTCACAATTTATTTTTACAATATATCCTAAATCATCCTTTTAATAATTTCAAATCAGAAAATTCCTTAGCATAAATTCTGAGATAGTTGGTAACAGATGTGTAGAAGGTTTCTATGACATAACAATTAGTCGACTGCCTGATCCGGTGCTCGAGATCTTAGTCAGGTGATCAATAGCCTCTGCCAAGGAGTGTTCGGCCATTTCAGGTCCGGGCATTTTGCAATAGGAGCCACAATGTGCCGAAATGTAGGCTAGTTTGAGGAACTGGGTGGTCCATGGCATTCATGCTATCAGGACGCGTGTCCTCATACCGGATGGACAGGCTACCTCGGAGATGGTATGTCTGCTCGCGGAAAGGCGTGACCAATATAGGACCGGGACCACATAAGACCATATGGGACTACACGGGACCACTATGGACCATATGGGACTACACGTGACCACTAGGGACCATATGGGACTACACAGGACCACTAGGGACCATATGGGACTACATGGAACCACAAGGGACCACATAGACCGGGTGACTGACCTCTATAGAGATGACTGTGAGGCCCTCAAGTGCTGGACTCGTCAGCTGAAGCAATTTGAGTCGCCGTATTGTCTAAGAGGAGCCCAGACGATGTGCAGTCCACTGAGCTTTCTTTCTGCAGACCGTCCCCCAGGCTAAGAGGCGACCACTCGATATACTGCATCTACGATGAGATGATCTAAAGACATGTGTCTCGTGGCTAGGGCTAACAAGCCTTGCCTAACGCCAGTTTTCAGTCGCTAAGCATATCAGTTACGGGGTGAGCACTGGATTTGAGCCCTATACCTGCTGACCCGCAGTCTGGTACCTTGCCTATATGCTACTGGCTCAGTAGCATATAGGCAGGCTCACATTAAAAACAAAAAAGTGTAAAAATAAAAAACAAATGAAAAAACAAGCGAAGAACAATCAATATAGCAGCATACTATTATTTTAACAAAATAGAAAATGTAAGGATAACAATTACAATAATATAGTAAAGGAATAATATTAATTTTATGAGTTTTTAAAAATTCTTTTCTTTTGATTTTTTCCTAATCATTCAATTATTTCAGGTAAATGACTCATCCACATTTATCTGCGATAGCTGAATGAACTTTTTTTCTGTCGCCTTTTGTGTAAATTAATTTATCTAATATTTTTTAAATGTCTAAATTACATTTTATTCATTTATTTCATATTTAAGAGTGCATTCGCTCTGACATATGTAATAGATGAATAGATCTTTTTATACCTTTTTTAGTTTTTTATTTGGAGGAAGTGGCACCGGTGTATGGGGATGGAGGAGCCGGTTAGGAAAGTATTTAATCTTTTTTTTGCAATTTTAAAAAAAAAATCCTATCTTCTATGGCTTTCACTCTAATAATATCGTCATCTGAAGCGATTAGAGCCGCCGAATCATCTAAGAGGAGCCCAGACGATGGGCAGTACACTGAGCTTTCTTTCTGCAGACTGTCCTTCACGCTAAGAGGCGACCACTCGATATACTGCTTCTACGATGAGATGATCTAAAGACATGTGTGTCTTGTGGCTAGAGGTAACAAGACTAGCCTAACGCCAGTTTCCAGACTCCAGGCATATCAGTTACGGGGCGAGCAATGGATTTGAGCCCTATACCTGCTGACCGCAGTCTGGTACCTTGCCTATATGCTACCGGCTTATCAAAACAGAAGGAGAAGCAGTGAGACCTTGGGATCTTTGAGGCACAATGTGGTCAACAGATAAACCTATAGGGGTGCAGCACTGGAAAAGAAGTGCTTCTGGTATCACGTGATTCCTTAAGCTCCTATCTCTGATGCCAGGATGATGGAATGTACGAGAACCTTGAGACGCTGATTCCATGGAAAACCTTATTCCTCTACGACCACCTGATGGATTAGGATGTCCAAAGAACAAAAACATTCCGTCATGTGGTGGAAAGAATGACTGCAACTACATGATTATAGTGCTGTTGTTGTTCACGACAACCTAGAGCACTCTGCGATAGTGCTGTTGTCGTTCACGACAATTTAGAGCACTTTGCGAGTGTCTAAAGCGTGACAGGAGCTCATGGGGTGCACAAGACTTAGCGCTAAATGAATTCGTGGCCTATGATGATCCCATTATATATTATTATATTTTATTAAGAATAATAATATTGACAATAAATTATTTTAAAATAGTAAGTAACTAAAATACATAATTAAACTAAGAAACCTATATTCAAACAAAAATATATATAAAACATCAAAAAATAAAAATAAATAAAAGCACAAGTGAAATGAATTAAAATTATTAAAAATAAAAAGAACATTAAATACAAAAATAATAACAAATAATAATTAAACCAAAAATAACAAAAAAAGTGTAAAAAGTAAAAAACAAATGAAAAAATTAACAAAAAACAACAAAAAAGAGTAAAAAGAAAAAACAATTTTAATACTGCAACATGAAAATAGAACATTTTAGCATAATAATTCAACTCTCACAAATTTTAAATGTTTAATATTAATTTTATCAATTTAACAAAAAATCTTTTTTTCAGTTTTTCTAATCATTCAGTTATTTCAGGTAAATGCCTCATCCTCATTTATCTGCGATAGTTGAATGACCTTTTTTCTGTTGCCTTTGTGTAAATCAATAAATCTTATAATTTGTTACTTTTAAAATAATTTTATTCATTTATTTCATATTTAAGAGTGCATTCGCTCTGACATATGTAATAGATGAATACATCTTTTTATACCTTTTTTGAATTTTTTAATTGGAGGAAGTGGTACCGGTGTATGGGGATGGAGGAGCCGGTTAGGAAAGAATTTTTTACAGTTTTATTAAAAAAATCCTAACAATGGTCTTCTATGGCCTTGACCCTAGTAAGACACTTTACAGTACAAGACTATTGCTGAGCTAAGAGTAGAATCATCTTACAGAATAAGCTTTCTTTTTCTTCAAGCTGTTCTATTTAATATAACCCAAAAACTCTAAAGTATGATAAGCCTAACTAAAACAGTGAAAGGAATTATGCGAGTGTAAGCTTTACATCGACAAACCCATTGGTGGACTAAGCCCGTTTACCGCTTAGCTGCCGGTTGTATTCTGGAGGTCTACAGTTTAAACTGGACTCAAATATTTAGCTATGTAGCTAAATAAAGAATTTCAATGTCGGAGATCTAATTTGCTGAATATTAGTAAGTATATTGGTAACGAATGATCTATTATACTTCTACTAGAATCCGTCGTTTTCCTACAAATGCTATCACGTAACGAAAACTCTATCACGGGCATGTTTTGGGTACAAACCCGAAGGGGTTAGTTGTGTGACTGGTTATAAATTTCAGATAATTATATTACATAATTATCACATTTGTTTGATAAATTAATTTCTTTATGAGATGGCTGCCTCGTATAATTAGCCATGAGTCATCTCATTAGAGATAATTAAGTTAATTGAGAGTCATTTAGATATTACGAGATAATAAGATATTATGAGCTAATTAGTAAGATATTTGGGACGTAAAGAGACCAACAACTTAGCATCTAATTTAGCAACTAAGCATTTGGTTACCACTAGACTATCAGGTGACACTTGAGTAGATGATGGTTCGACTTGTTACGCCAGGTCGTGGTTGATGATACCTGGCTAATGGTCTAAGAGATCTACTGCGATAATGAATGGCTAGTTAGATTTTATATAGGACATCTTAACTCATTATGGGATGACTGCCTCATTTAATGAGCCATGCAGTCATCTCGTAATGAGCTAATTATCTCTCTTTAGTACTCTGCCAAGTGGCTGATCCAAGGCACAAATTCCTGTTCTCACTTTGCTCTTCACGCTTCATGAAGAACACTGCATTTATCCACAAAGTATTTCCTTCAGGCTCTAGTGCCTATGCTTATCCTCATCTTAATGTAGCCTATAGCCTGGAAAACTTAGGCTTTTGAGATTGATTCATTTTACTTCCAGTCTTTGACATGTGGCCCATTGGGTCGAGCATGGTTTATGGTTTACCTATTCTTCGATGTATCGGACCCAACACGGGAAGTTTATAACTACATTATCACTGACTGTTTTGCCGCTCACTTAAGTGATAGCATTATCTACCTGTGGTATGAATGAGACTGTGTGTGATAATTAGATGTCATTACCTAATTGATTAGGTGCTTCGAATCTAAAACAAGCAAGTATGCTATCAACTTAGTAACTTTATTAAAGGAGCATAGTATGGGATCGCTGCTGATTATGACTGAATTGTTCCTTAAGTAAGCTAATTGTGAGATAGTTACAGTCATAATGTTTACCTAATTGAACCCATTATGAGATGACTGCCTCATTTAAAGAGCCATGCAGTCATCTCATAATGAACTAATTAATTAATTAATTAATTCAATTCAATTAGATTCAATTTGGAGATAACTTTCTTTCATCTCACGCAAAGGTGTAATTATTTGTTTTGAGCCGGTTGAGGGAGGACATATTAGGCTAATTGAATGTTATGAGTTAATTAATGAGATGCTTGTGGTCTAACACGACTAAAGGCTTTGTCTAATATCTATTTCGTTTAGTTCTTTATTGACATAGACTGTCAGGCTGGGCTTGAACCCACAACGTCTTAGTTTAGAGGCATATATGCTACAATGTCGTCCAGCAGCTCCTGTGTCAGCTGATTGAACTCGAGTTTCTTGTGATTAATTAATTGATAGGTCACGTGACCTAATTAACGTGGTGGGGGTATAATTATTGCTTTGCTTATAATATATAAGTTCGCTTATAATATTTGACTGGAGCCAGTGGCGAAGTCGGTAAGACATTCGACCACGGATAAGTATGTGCGGGTTCAAATCCTGGGTTCGCCCGTCACTGACATTGGTTTCGAGTGAGGAAACTGACGATAACCTTGGCTTTACCAGCTTTTAAATAAGAGCTCATTATGAGATGACTGCCTCGTTTAATGAGCCATGCAGTCATCTCATAATGAACTAATTAATGAGTCAATCAATTATGAGAGCTTAGAGGTCATTATGAGATGACAGCCTCGTTTAATGAGCCATGCAGTCATCTCATAATGAACTAATTCATGAGTCAATCAATTATGAGAGCTTAGAGGTCATTATGAGATGACTGCCTCGTTTAATGAGCCATGCAGTCATCTCATAATGAACTAATTCATGAGTCAATCAATTATGAGAGCTTAGAGGTCATTATGAGATGACTGAACTAATTCATGAGTCAATCAATTATGAGAGCTTAGAGGTCATTATGAGATGACTGCCTCGTTTAATGAGCCATGCAGTCATCTCATAATGAACTAATTCATGAGTCAATCAATTATGAGAGCTTAGAGGTCATTATGAGATGACTGAACTAATTCATGAGTCAATCAATTATGAGAGCTTAGAGGTCATTGTGAGATGACTGCTTTGTGTAATGAGCCATGCAGTCATCTCATAATGAACAAATTAATGAGTCAAGCAATTATGAGAGCTTAGAGGTCATTGTGAGATGACTGCCTCGTTTAATGAGCCATGCAGTCATCTCATAATGAGTTAATTATTGCGTCAATCAATTGTGAGAGCTTAGAGTTGATTATGAGATGACTGCCTCGTTAAATGAGCCATGCAGTCATCTCATAATGAGCTAATTAATGAGTCAATCAATTATGAGAGCTTGGAGGTCATTATGAGGTGACTGCCTCGTTTAATGAGCCATGCAGTCATCTCATAATGAACTAATTAACGAGTCAATCAATTATGAGAGCTTAGAGGTCATTATGAGATGACTGCCTCGTTTAATGAGCCATGCAGTCATCCCATAATGAACTAATTAACGAGTCAATCAATTATGAGAGCTTAGAGCTGATTATGAGATGACTGCCTCGTTAAATGAGCCATGCAGTCATCTCATAATGAGCTAATTAATGAGTCAATCAATTATGAGAGCTTAGAGGACATTATGAGGTGACTGCCTCGTTTAATGAGCCATGCAGTCATCTCATAATGAGCTAATTTGCTAAATTAATTAATTATGAGACAATTGCTGTCTTTTATGTGACTCAAATGTTGCGGTTATTGGTCATTTTGAGCCAACGGAGGACTTACATTGTGGGCTATTTACATATTGTGAGTTAATTAATGAGATACATTTGGTGTAACGCATCTAAAGGCTTAGTCCATTGTCTATTTCGTTCAATTCTTTATTGGCATAAACTGCCAGGCTGGGTTTGAACCCACAGCCTCTTAGTTTAGAGGCAGATATGCTGCAATGTCGTCACGCAGCTGCTGTGTCAGCTGATTAAACTCGAAGTTCTTGTGGTTAATTAACGAATAGGTCACGTGACCTAATTAAAGTTGTGGATGTATAATTATTGCTTTGCTTATAACATAATTGAGCTCATTATGAGATGACTGCTTCGTTTAATGAGCCATGCAGTCATCTCATAATGAGCTAATTAATTAGTCAATCAATTAGATGCCTGTCCAACAGCTCATAATGAACTAATTAATGAGTCAATCAAGTATAAGAGCTTAGAGCTCATTATGAGATGACTGCCTCGTTTAATGAGCCATGCAGTCATCTCATAATGAGCTAATTAATGAGTCAATCAATTATGAGAGCTTAGAGGTCATTATGAGATGACTGCCTCGTTCAATGAGCCATGCAGTCAATAAAACATATTTAAAATTGACATTTATAAAACGGAGATGTCTCTTTTAAGAGATTGTGAATTGAGATTAATCGAATAATGTCACTTATTCTTGAAGAACGTCAATGCAGATATTGAAGATAGCAATGGTGAACCACCTCTGCACTGAGGACTAACTAATTAAGGGATATGTTATGATAAATATGGATATGAATTTATTCTAACCTTGGATGTCTATAAATATATAAAAAAATAACGAAAAAATAAAAGGATAACATTGTGTAATTGTAAAAGTAATAGTAAAAGTTATGCTTTAGAGCTGCGTGGACGGGACAAGAACGCTTCAAAGCAAAAGAAGAATGCAGAGTCTTTTCAATGGGTGCTGCATAGTATCAGTTTATGACCGAATTCAGATATAGTAAAACTAAATAAAAACATCAACATCGGTCGTACATCTGTGTTAACATAATTCTGAAATTTTGCACTGATTGCTTGCACATGTTCATTAGAATTATTTGATTTTATCCATCGAAAAAGCGTAGTGAAACATTTTTGTTTTGATAAAACCAATAATCATTTTGGTAGTTTTTCTAAACTCTCTTGGCACTGGTATAGTTGGAGATCATTGTAAGCTCAGAGGTTAATTACATTCTTAATTGAACTGAATATCTGAAACAAATAAAATAGAATGAAATTTAATAATAAATTGAAATGTATAATGTAGGAATAAATCGAATAGTGTCGCTTTGATTGATTTGCCCGTTGCGTGTATTATTCATAGATCGATTCTGACCAATTGATCAAAAGCATGTTTTTTAAGTCAATCAATGATATAAGCTGTAATAAAGACTAATTTTCTATTTGTCGTTATGTGGTATTGGCCTAATATGTATCTGCACATTATTGCTTTGAATGATGAAGTATTTGAAATTGAAATAATGAAATAGAATTGCAGAAGCATACAAGATATTATGCCGAACGAATTGTAATAGAACTCAAGATGGTCGGATAGAAAACAACAGTAAATAGAAGATCAGAGACATTACTGAAGATTATGCAGAATTAAGCATATAAATATTGTAAGAAGAAAACCGTAGTAAAGGACTTTTCATTGCGAGCCATATGGAATGAAAATATCAGGAAATTGGAAAGAGCTTGTAGGTGTGTTTGATAAAAAATGTATAGATAAGTTGGATTCACAAAACTACAAAAGAAGAAGCTGTTGGAGGGTTGCAGACATAGGTGACAGATAATGTGCTAAACAATGATAGGCAGGTATGATTTTTTCTCTGGGTGGACAGCTGAAATAAAAAGAAGGAAGCAAAGGAAGCCAATCTGGAAAATGGCTACTGAAATATTTCAGGACGAATTTGCATACAGAAATAGAAGGAAAACAGGAAGAAATTAATGTTCTGAATATGTGCTCCGAACCTCCATAGGCAATGCTCTTAGAAAGAGAGAGAGAGAGAGAGAGAGAGAGAGAGAGAGCTTAAAGAATATATGTATGTGCACTGTTATAGCAGCGCGCATTTAGGCTATATGCTATTCTATGCTATTCCTTGTGCTACTGTGCAGCTTTTATAGTAACCTGAGAAGAAAACTATCCGTGTCGTCGTGAAAGTAAATGTCCTGAATGCGTTGAGAGTGTTGTTCATGATTAAAATAATTTACATTTTTTCACATTTCGCTTTTCTCATTGAGCGTTGCAGTCTTGCGGCAAGATGCGCGATTTTAATGTAAGAGTACTACGTTCAAATCCGGTCAGCCTGAACGAATATTTTCCTATGGTTTCAAACAATAAGCCTGCAGTGCAACAGGTTTTCTGAAATAATAATTGTGCATCGATAGTGTAAGCTATATAACAAAATTGCATATAATCCACATCTCTCTGTTAACATGAGCGTATGTAATCTAAGGAATTAAACGTGAAATGTCAAAGTTATGCTTTTGATAGTCGCGAGCATAATGTGTCTGTCATTCTAGAATACAGAGTTAGGAAATGTCAGAAGACTACGAGTATATGCGGTTTAGCTACAGGCTGAAAAAGACTGAGTATGGATAGAAATGTGGTTTAAGAGAAACCTGGAAATATTAGAGTATAGAAATGCAGTTTAGAAGAAACCTGGAAATATTAGAGTATAGAAATGCAGTTTAGAAGAAACCTGGAGATGGTTATGACGTATGAATACCTAAATGTGGTTTAGGAGAAACATGGAAAAGGAAGTGAGCACATAAATGTGGTTTAAGAGAAACCTGGCACAGGCTATGAACTCATAAGTGTGTTTTATGAGTAACCTGAAATAGCTATGAATGCATAAATGTGGTTTAGGAGAAAACTGGACAAGGCAATGAATACATAAATGTGGATTAGGAGAAACCTGGAAAAGGCTATGAACACATAAATGTGGTTTAGGAGAAACCTGGAAAAGGAAGTGAGCACTTAAATGTGGTTTAAGAGAAACCTGGCACAGGCTATGAACTCATAAGTGTGGTTTATCAGTAACCTGAAAAAGCTATGAATGCATAAATGTGGTTTAGGAGAAAACTGGAAAAGGCTATGAACACATAAATGTGGTTTAGGAGAAACCTGGAAAAGGCTATGAACACATAAATATGGTTTAGGAGAAACCTGCAAAAGGCTATAAAATCATAAATGTGTTTTAGGAGAAACCTGGAAAAGACTATGAATTCATAAATGTGGTTTTGGAGAAACCTGGAAAAGACTATGAACACATAAATGTGGCTTATGAGAAACCTAGAAAAGACTGTGAACACATAAATGTGGCTTAGGAGAAACCTGGAAAAGACTGTGAACACATAAATGTGGTTTAGGAGAAACCTAGAAAAGACTATGAACACATAAACGTAGTTTGTATTTGTTGATTTTCAAAATTGGAGGTGATAGAGTTGTTGAGAGGCTGTGATGATAGAGAACTGATTAGATAATGCTGATAAAAGATAAGAGGAATTGCGCAGATTTTGAGAGGATTGAGAGGATTTGCAAGTTAAGATGAAAACATAAAATAACGACAATTGCTGGAATTGCAGGTTTTGGATCTGCACTAATAATTTAATAGCAGTGCTTTTGATGTGTAAAAGTGAAATTGGCAGCCGATTACTTCAGGTAGTAAATAAGTTCTTACTCTCGTTTCAGAAGTGTAATTGTGGTCCTTGTTGTTAGTAGATTCCTCTGTGGCGGATTCGAAGTCTTGATAATGGATTAACTGGATTATTTTCTATTTCAATCGACTAAATGGATGGAATATATCGATGTCTCAATACTAAAGCTGGACCTGCACTGTATTTCTTCTCTCATTTCATCATGGTTGATTCTTAGCCTGCCGATTGGGTAAGCAATAACTGTACTAAAGTGTAAAACCAGCCAGTATTGTCTGTCTAATTTCTTGTATGCATGGAGTGTACAATCTGTAATACATGTACGTTTTATTGTCAATGTCACATTGATGGTTATTATTGCTATGTAACGAATAAATGTTGTATCATCCTGTGTATATGATAACATTAATTGAAAGAGTGACGAGCAGTGGACCTGCCGCTAGGCAGTACCCTGAGAGACGGGGGGGGGGGGGACGGATAGTGTGTAATCCCGCAGTCATGGTTACTTAATGTCTGGGTTCTGTTAAACGCTGCCCTTTATGTTTGTGTGTTTATAATGCCTTACTTCAGCCTAAATAATGCTGACAATTTCTACCCTACGCAACTTCTCTATTAGCTACTAGTTACTTGCAGTAACGAATCAATCAATTACTGAAGATTCAACGTACAGTATCTCGCCTGAAGGAGTTTATGACCGGGGAAATTAAATACTACACGACATTGATAAGCTATCATCTGCTAAGAGAAAGTAAGATCCGAAACAGTGCAACTTCACTATTTTACGCAAGAGTGTCCAATGATGGATCTAAAGCGGAGATAGTACTGAGTGATATTATCAATTAGTTTAATGATGCACTTGAAGATCTCGTGGCTTGTGAGAATAAATTCAGTGGTCTTAGACAAGAGAACTAGAATACCGATAGAAGATGGTCCGATAAAAGGAAATCTGTAATCTAAAAATAAAGAATAATAAAAATATATAAATTACAAAATATAATGTACTATAATAGAATAGAATAGAAGAATATAGTATAATGTATTATATAATATAATATAAAATGCGAATACTGCGCCAAGGTTTATAAGTAGAAGTGTGTAGATTGCTAAAAGTTGATTGAGATCATAAAATTTCTCTACAATTGAGTAATTGTTAAATAAAAATAAAATTTAATGTTAAAGTAGTCCTGATTGATCAGTGTTTAAGTGTTAAACTAGCCCTGATTGGTCAGTGTTTAAGTGTTAAAGTAGTCCTGATTGGTCAGTGTTTAAGTGTTAAAGTAGTCCTGATTGGTCAGTGTTTAAGTGTTAAAGTAGTCCTGATGGATCAGTGTTCTTTCGTGGGTTCGAATCCCAGCCGCACTGATCTGGGAGTAAAATCTCGGAAATTCGCTGGACTGGTTATACGGAAAATGGACTAAATTGCATAACGCTTTACGCATGTGGTATTAAAAGTGATAGATATCAACATGGTTGATAATTTCGCTGTTACGCGTGTTTTACTTGTGCCAATACAATAGAGAAAATATATTTGAGAAAATCTACAAGCACCAATTGAAATGATAACGTCTAAGTGTAGTTTCACGTCAGTTTCCTGTCTTGTAAGCATATCAGTGACGGAACGAACGATGGATTTGAATCCGGCTCGTGCTGATTTGCAGCCAAATGCCCAACCCATAATGATAGTGTCTGCGATATGGTATTATATGATGTGATACGAGTAGATATAATGAGTAGATATGATATGAGCAGATATGATATGAGCAGATATGATATGAGCAGATATGATATGAGTAGATATGATGTGAGTAGATATGATATGAGTAGATATGATATGAGCAGATATGATGTGAGCAGATATGATATGAGCAGATATGATATGAGTAGATATGATATGAGCAGATATGATATGAGTAGATATGATATGAGCAGATATGATATGAGTAGATATGATATGAGCAGATATGATATGAGTAGATAATAGATATGATGTGAGTAGATATGATGTGAGTAGATATGATGTGAGTAGATATGATGTGAGTAGATATGATATGAGCAGATATGATATGAGCAGATATGATATGAGCAGATATGATATGAGTAGATATGATATGAGTAGATATGATATGATATAAGTAGATATGATATGAGCAGATATGATATGAGTAGATAATAGATATGATATTGATATGACATGAGTAGATAATTGATATGATATGAGTAGATATGATATGAGTAGATAATAGATATGATATTAGCAGATATGACATGAGTAGATAATTGATATGATATGAGTAGATATGATATGAGTAGATAATAGATATGATATTAGCAGATATGACATGAGTAGATAATTGATATGATATGAGTAGATATGATATGAGTAGATAATAGATATGATATTAGCAGATATGACATGAGTAGATAATAGATATGATATGAGCAGATATGATATGAGTAGATAATAGATATGATATTAACAGATATGATATGAGTAGATAATAGATATGATGTGAGTAGATATGATGTGACTAGATATGATGTGAGTAGATATGATATGAGCAGATATGATGTGAGTAGATATGATATTAACAGATATGATATGAGTAGATAATAGATATGATGTGAGTAGATATGATATGAGTAGATATAATATGAGCAGATATAATATATGAAATTAGTAGATATGGTATGAAGTTATTAAATATGATTTGATATAAAATATAGTATGATGTCATTTGATATGATATATAATATGAGTAGATATGATACGATATATGATATTAGTCAATATGATATGAGATAATAGGAATAGATACGATATGATTTGATATATGAAATTAGTAGATATGGTGTGATATAATATGATATGAGTAGATATGATATGAGTAAATATATGAAATTAGTAGATTTGATATGGTATATGATGTTAGTAAATATGATGATATGGTATGAGTGGATATGATGTGATAAGATATGATATAGTATGCGTAGATATGATATATATAAAATATTAGTAAAAATGATATGATACAATATATGACTAGATATTATATAGGATATTATTAGATATGGTATGAGTAGATATTATGAAATTAGTGGATATGATATTATTAATATGGCATAAAGTTTGATATGATATGATGTACTAATATACGATATGATATGTGTTTATATGATATATCATATGTGTTTATATGATATATCATATGTGTTTATATGATATATCATATGTGTTTATATGATATATCATATGTGTTTATATGATATATCATATGTGTTTATATGATATATCATATGAAAAAGCTAAAGCTAAGGTTAACGTCAGTTTCCTCACTCGAAGCGATGTCAGTGACGGGCGAGCCCAGGATTTGAACCCGCATCAACTGATCCGCGGTCGAGTATCTTACCGACTTCGCCACTGGCTCCAGCCAGATAGATATGATATGATGAGTAGATATGATATGATGTAAGATACGATATAATACGATATGATATGATATGAATAGATATGATATGAGCAGATATTATATATGAAATTATTAGATATGATATGAGCAGATATTATATATGAAATTATTAGATATGATATGAGCAGATATTATATATGAAATTAGTAGATATGATATGAGCAGATATTATATATGAAATTAGTAGATATGATATGAGCTGATATTATATATGAAATTAGTAGATATGATATGAGCAGATATTATATATGAAATTAGTAGATATGGTATGAGTAGATATTATATATGAAATTAGTAGATATGGTATGAGTAGATATTATATATGATATTGGTGGACATGATATATGATATTGGTAAATTTGATATAGAATATGATGTGATATGATAAGATATGATATGATATCATCCTTGTATAATATCATCTCTGACGTTAGCCTTGCATGAGGAAGCGGACGTTAAACCTTAATTATATGAATTGATATGCTATATCATATGAGTATATATAATATGATATGATGATATTAGTAAATATGATATGATATGATATTAGTAAATATGTTATGATATGATATGACGTGATGATGGTAAATGTGATATGATGTGATATGATATGATTTGTAGACTAATTCACCAGCCGCAAGAAACTGGTTATAGCCATAAAATGTCTGAAATTTAGTTTTAAGTCTCGTAGTGAAATGGTTAAAGAGCTTTCGTTGAACTCTCTAGGTGCGTAACTCGAATTTGCCTTCAGCCTGTACTAGCTTAGCTTCTCTGATAATACATGATGCAGAGCTTTGACCTATCCTCCTCTAGACCCTACCTCTACTCCATTAGTCTAGTCATGAGCAAACCTGTCTCTTGTTACATCCTGAGTGCAATGGTTTGATGTTTTAACTTAGAGTCGTGCTTTAGTTGTTAGTGTTGTTGTTATCTACTCGTAAGATCAATCCTGATGCTGATCTCCTCATCTCCTGTTTTCATGGAGATGTCCTGACCTGGAAAAACTTCCATCAGCTCAACCACCTCTCGGAGTCTACTCCACAGAGTGTGTGAGTGATGAGTTATTGTGCTAAGTGAAAGAAGTTCTTCTCATTTCTTGTTAACCGATCTTATTTTGTAAATTTCAAAGTGATCAGTTTTATTTACTTTTTAATTTTATAGGTTGATCCTTGTTGCAAAGAAGAAAATTTTAACAAAGTTTTTATTTCTTTAGCTTCTTTGTTTCACTTGCTGTTGTCCTCTTTGGAAAGGTGCTAATTTGCACCAATCGAATGCAATTTGTGATTTTATATTGATCTTAGTGCTTTGTCGCCTTTTACAACACGTGCGGTCACTTTAATATAGCCTTTTTATAGGTTAAATATGGTATCTGGGGTGGATTTCAATTGTCTTCATCTACCAATGTACAGTCGCGTCTTACGAATTTAATTTGTCTTCATCGTCATTGTGTAGTCGCCTGCTACGGTTTTCAGTTTTTTTCATCTGCTAATGTGTAGTCGCCTCTTACGAATTTAAATTGTCTTCGTCATCATTGTGTAGTCGCCTCCTACGGTTTTCAGTTTTCTTCATCTGCCAATGCGTAGTCGCCTCTTACGAATTTAAATTGTCTTCGTCATCATTGTGTAGTGTATCAATTGACTTCATCATAATTGTGTAGTCGCCTCCTCCGGTTATTAATTGACTTCATCTGTCAATGTGTAGTCGCCTCTTACGAATTTTCATATAATATCTGCATTTTATAAAAAAAATATCGTATTCTAAACGTAAAACTGAAGGCAGCATGGCAAGTATTGAATAGCGCCTTTACAAATAGGAGCACCGCAAGTGACCCACTTGGGCTGAGAAACGAAACCTTTTAACGATTTCTGCTTTGTTAACGAGGATGAAGCCGTAAAATTTAAAGTAAATTAAAGATGATAATTTTGAAAATTCGTCAAAATGTGATCTGTTGGCATGGAATGTTTTGTATTTTGTTATTTTCTTAGATCATCATTTCATTCATCGGCTGATGCATTTATAATATCTTAGAGAATAATTTATTATTTCGGGTCATGTCCAGTTTATGATATATGGGGAAGGCTCTAACGTAAAAATCTTAGAAAAAGATCTAGACTAGTAGTCTACGAGTTTCTTTGTCGTGCTCTAGTCTGTTAGTCGCTTCTTACGTACACCATTTTTCCTTCTTCACAACAGGGCATAACACTATATATTATATTACGTCCGTCACAACAAAAGCTAAGGCCACGTTTAGTGTCAGTTTCTTGTTCGATGGCATGTCAGTGACGTGGAGAGCACGTAGCTATCTCGTACGTTTATTATAAGAGTTTCTCGTAAGCATAGTGTAAGCATATCGCATCTTTGACTTGTAAATTTGGCGTCCTTTTCTTCTTCTTGAAAGTCTTTATCTTCCAAGAGCAGCTTGTAATTCCTTGCTGTATGGTAAGCAAGTTCCAAATCTTGTTTGTTTCTTCACTAGTGGCGCTCTCTGACTTTTACTTAGCTCAGCTGTAAAAGACTAAATCACCTTTCCTCTAAATAACATTTAGTGTTATGGAGCATCAGAATTTATAATTATATAATATAGTTATATAAGTTACAGTAAGATCATCATGATTACATAAAATTATATTAATACTATTGTTATTATTGTTATTATTAGTAGTATCATTATTATTTTATAAATGCTATTATTCTATATGATAGTCTGATTATGTAAATCTATGGAAAATGAACATGTATGTACTGTTAGTTATATTAAATAGTTTGTAATTATTTAGTATATTGAATTAAATTATAAACTTAACCATGTATTAAGATAGTAAAATTATGTAATATTATATGGAGCTATGTTGAAAATAACGTTGATCTCATTCCTGCCTAACGGCAGGTCCATTACATGTAACTATTTCAATATTTATCCTCAGTATCTATGTTAGTCAACTCTTACGTGTCACGTACGATTTTAACTTTATGATATAGCATATTTTAATTTAATTTAATTTATCTTGTATAACTTAATGAAGCGAATGTCAGTATAATAATATTGTGCAATCATAAAACTTAATGTAATATTATTTTTATATATTATAGATTCATTCGTTATACATTATTTATTCATAACTAATATTATATATATTTACGTGTATATATATATATATATATATATATATATATATATATATATATATATATAATGCATCAGCCGCTGCTTTTTTGATGGAGCGAAATAAACAAAATGCAGAACTTCTTTCACTTTGCACACTAACGTTTCACTCACACACTCTGTGGAGTGGACTCCGAGACGTGGTTGAGCTGATGGAAGATTTTCCAGGTCAGGACATCTCTATGAAAACATGAGATGAGGAGATCAGCATCACGATTGATCTTACGAGTAGATAACAACAGCAACACTATCAATTGAACCACGACTCTAAGTTAAAACATAAAACCATTACACTTCTGTGTGTATATCTTTGGACTAATTTTCTGGAGTTTTGAACTTTCACCGTATTTGGACCTTCGTTTTACTCGCCGGCTTGATTTCGTCTCACTAGTGTTCGATGTTATCATTGATGACAGTAGCACTCTAATTGTTGTTATGTTTTTTTTTCCGACATCTGCATCAATTTGCTTAGACTGCTAATGAATGTCATCCTCTGCCGACCTTCACTTTGTTTGCCGTTTATTTTTACTTGTCAATATGGTATTTTCAACGATTTTGTTCCTCATAATGTGTTCTAAAAACTTCATCTGCTGGCACCTTATACTGTTCAATAGATCACGATTAATTGGCATGCCTTGTAGAACTTCTTCATTTATAACGTGATACAAGCTATACGTAGCATTCTTCTGTAGAACAACATCTCTGTTGCCTCAAGTTTCTTTTCCATAGCAGCAGAGATTGCCAATGATCATTACCATATAACAATACTGGTTTATGTAAAAACGAAGCTGTTTTGCCGCATTGGAAAGTATTAATTAGAGTTTGGCGTCAGTGTCCTGAAGGCACATCAGTGACGGTTCGAGCACTAGATTTGAACACAGCATCTACTTATCCATAGTGGACACCTGACCGATCATGTCACTTGCTCAACACTGACAAATAAATTCAATTATTATTAACAGCAACGTTAATCTACGGATATTCGTGATGAACCTCTAATCGTTGCTCCTTTCGCTTCATGCATTATTTGTGTATGCTATCATCATCATCATCATCTTGTTCTTTCTCCCGAGAATTCCAGTTTAATTAGGGTTAGGATTAGAAGATTTTGTAGCAATTTCTCGAGCCTAGGCTCTCACCAACCCAATGCCTGACATGGTTTAAATCTTAGTGCTTTGTCGTCTTTAACGACACGTGCAATCCACGGTTGGTTTATTCTTCAGCAACCCGGACACAACATGGGTTGTATCCGGGCTGTACCCGTTCGCTTGTTTGAAACATAATATTATTTGACTTGCTCTATTCTTTATTCATAAGTGGACCTTTGAACTTCTGTTACACGCGTCTAAAACCTTAATAAAAGTAATAAGATCTTTCTGTAAAAAGATTTTACGGTTATGAGTTATACCATCGTTTGGATTCAGAAAGGAAAGCAATATTTGAGAAATAAAACGTTGAATGCTATTCATAAGTGAACGTATTATGTCTCTTAAGGTTTACTCTTAATGAAATTATAAAGAATATATAGAAAGGATGACAGTATTAATTTGATTTACAAATTTACAAGAAGTGGTTTTCGAGAGTATTGGTACAAATAGACAATTGATTGATATTTTAAGAAATTTATAAAGAGATCTGCTTTGAACATTGTCTAATGATTTAATAGAATGCGACTTGTATTAGAGAAAATTGAGGAACTGAGGCAAGGTATGTGAGAGGATTTATTGGATTTAACTCGATTACTTCATTTCATGTGATTATTTTCTTATTTTAACCGCATCATCATCATCATCCTTAGTCTCAGTTTAACTAGGGTTGGTATACGAAGAGACCTTCTCCACTCCTCTCTGTCCCATTCCATATCACCAGTCAATCTCCTGTAATCTTTTCCAGTTGTTTTAGAATTGTAAGAATTATCTGGAACCAAGGCACTCACCAACCGAATGCCCTTCAGCAGATGCAATAGGAATTAAGGGATAGAACCTCTTTCAGTGTAAGCTTCCTGTCTCTTTTCAACAGATGCAATAGGGATTAAGGGATAGAACCTCTTTCAGTGTAAGCTTCCTGTCACTTATCAGCAGATGTAATTGGGATTAAGGGATAGAACCTCTTTCAGTGTAAGCTTTCTCTCACTTATCAGCAGATGTAATAGGGATTAAGGGATAGAACCTCTTTCAGTGTAAGCTTACTGCCTCGAAAGCAATTCAAAGGCTGAGCGAGCGCTGGATTTGATCCCTGCACCTACTGATCCACAGGTGATCATCCTTCCAATAAACCAATGGTTCAGCTCAACTGAAGAGTAGTGGAATCTATATTAGAAATGTCAATGTATACATTTAAATATAATATATAACAGATATATCAATATATTACATAATATAAATATATAAAAATAATATTATATAAATACAATATAATGTAATATAAATATTGTATAATATATAAAATCTTAAGTTCTCAACATGATAAACTACGATGGCATTCATTATACGCTCCAACTATAGGGTCATATGAGAATACTGGTTGAATATAACCGTCGCTCGTGACAACATCATAGCGAGAAGTTTGAAGTTATTACTATAAAATAGTCATTACTATATGAGATATTTTGGCTAAACAGGATTGTTTTCTCAGGTAATGACGCCCCTGCCCAGTAAATGTTAGTCGAAGCTGAGGTAAGCATGGGGGCCCACCTCGTAATTAGCAGAATCCCCCAAGAATAATGGTACATCAAAAGGAATGTTATAGATCTTATAAAGATCCACTCGTGTGTGGCCATGAAGAGGAGAACGAAGATAGAGATGAGTGGAGGCGTTATATACCATTGGACCTGCCAGCAGGCAGTGCACTAAGAGATAGATGTATAAGCTATTGTATTGTATTTACAATGCAAAGCGAAAACTTCACAGTTAACATAGTCCACAAGAGCTGTGACGTCGATGTGATTTCTATGTGACTTCTGGTTTAATGTCAGTTTTCTTTCGGCAAACTGTATCGGTAGTTCCTGGGCTAGCACTGAATTTGAATGTTGCACCTATTGATCCGATATCGAACAGCAATCAAACATGTTACCGGCTCGGCCATTCAGATGTAAATATGCAAGTGTTGAAGCCCTATGACTATTTAATTTGATTTACTTTCAATTTCCTATTTACTTTTTTAAATGCAAGTAATAGAAAGTTGCGTAGAGTGGATATTTGTCATCATTTCGAGGCTGGAGAAGACATTACTAAAACACAAGCGCGGGGATGGGTCATATCGTATAGCAGCAAGAGTGGGCTTTTCCTATGACTGCAGGATTACTGAATGTCATTGTATGAAGTTACTGTATTATGTCATTGTATTAAGTCATTGTATTGAATCATTGTATGAAGTCATTGCATGAAGTCATTGTACTAAGTCATTGTATTGAATCATTGTATGAAGTCATTGCATGAAGTCATTATACTAAGTCATTGTATTGAATCATTGTATTAAGTCATTGTAGTAAGTCAATGTATTGAATCATTGTATTAGGTCATTGTACTAAGTCATTGTGTAAGTCATAGTTATTGTACAGTACAAAAGTTAAAATTGAGTATATAACGTCTGTTGCATATATCCATGACGGCATTCATTGAAGATGCTCGGATTGAAGCTCAGTATCCGTATTCGTATAACTTATCAACGGCTACTGAATCTTATTCCACTGGATATTATTCCACCAAATCTTATGCCACTGGATCTTATTTCGTCGAGTTTTTTTCCATCAGATCTTATTCCACTCTATCTTATTCCATTTGATCTTATCTTCCACTGATTACCTTTGAATTATTAAGCTCTTTGTGGTTACCAAACCTTATGAAGTTATAACGTATTAGAGCTTACCCGTACAACAAGATTGATAGACTAACCTGGCTGGTTTTACTTTAGTACAGTTATTGCTTACCTACTTTAGCAGGCAAAGATGGATCAAACACGGTGCAGGTCCACTGTTCCGTTAAGAAATCAATTATGTAAAAACAACAAGGCACGTTTAACGTCAGTTTCCTACTCGATAGCATGTCATTGACGGATGGAGCTTTGGATTTGAACCCTAGACTTACTTATACGCTGACGGACAACTTAAGGACTTGCTATCGGCTCAGCTGAATTGATTTGTTTATGTACATCGGAGAAACTTTCTATTGATCCTCCAGCAAGCAATGACAGGTAAACTACGAGTCAAAGAGAAATCTAAATCAATTTGTTTGCTTCTGAAGTGGACGTTAAGCTACCGGGTTGTAGAAAATAATGACTGGGTATTTCATTTTTGGATATTAAATTTGCTGACAGTGTTGAGAGCATAAATTCGTTTACTTGCTTTATGCTAGACTGATACTGAACTGAAGTCAACTATACCTGACTGATATTGTACTAACACTTAGGCCAAGTTTAACGTCAGTTTTCTGTTCGAACAGTATGTCAGTGAAGGGGAGTGCACTGGATTTGAACCCTGAACCCTGCATCTACTGATCCTCTGTTGAACAATTTGTCAACATGCCGCCGTCTCAGTACTGAACTGAACTGTACAAGACTTTGAACTGAATTGAGCTATACAAGACTGGTCTTACAATGAATTGAACTATACAAGACTGAGTTTGTACTGATTGAACTATACAAGACTGAACTTGCACTGATTGAACTATACATGACAGAGTTTGCACTGATTGAACTATACAAGACTGAACTTGCACTGAATGAACTATACAAAACTGAGCTTGCACTGATTGAACTATGCAAGACTGAACTTGCACTGAATGAACTATACAAGACTGAACTTGCACTGAATGAACTATACAAGACAGAGTTTGCACTGATTGAACTATACAAGGCTGGACTTGCACTGAATGGACCATACCAGGCCGAACTTTGCACTGATTGAACTATACAAGACTGAACTTGCACTGATTGAACTATACAAAACTGAGCTTGCACTGATTGAACTATGCAAGACTGAACTTGCACTGAATGAACTATGCAAGACTGAACTTGCACTGAATGAAACTACTACAAGACTGAACTTGCACTGAATGAACTATGCAAGACTGAACTTGCACTGAATGAACTATACAAGACTGAACTTGCACTGAATGAACTATGCAAGACTGAACTTGCACTGAATGAACTATACAAGACTGAGCTTGCACTGAATGAACTATACAAGACTGAGCTTGCACTGAATGAACTATACAAGACTGAACTTGCACTGAATGAACTATACAAGACTGAGCTTGCACTGAATGAACTATACAAGACTGAGCTTGCACTGAATGAACTATACAAGACTGAGCTTGCACTGAATGAACTATACAAGACTGAGCTTGCACTGAATGAACTATACAAGACTGAGCTTGCACTGAATGAACTATACAAGACTGAGCTTGCACTGAATGAACTATGCAATTCTTATTCATTAATCTGACTATACCAGAACAGCTGTGCTGCCATTAACAATTTTTTCTGAAGTTACCTACTCACATGTTTACAGAGTTTTGAGGCTGATTTGACATCATCTGATTTATCTTGTTTCGTCTGTTGGCGATGCCAAGAGCAGCGAGTATTGATTACGATTGTCAGTTGTTCTTCAGTGGTGATGTGTATGACTTTGCGATGAAATGTGATCAGTGGAGGAAGAGGGTTGTCGAGATTACTTTAATGTCCACATTGGCGCATATTAGAGCTCGAAAAAGAGTTATCCATGCAGAATATCTGTTAGATAGGTTGGTTGTAGTGTGTTTAACGTCAAGTTCATAAGCACAAGGCTTCGCTTCAAGACGACTTGATACATTCGAGCTACCGTCACAAAGATTAATGTAACAGTAATAGAGGTTACTTATGAATATCTGTTACACTCTGTGGTGTTGTGTTGCTAAGAGTTTGGCTAATATTTTTTAAAAGCTGAACGGATTTGAATTTAGTGCTGTCACTTCAAAATCGCACATCTTAATGGGCGGATGAGAAATCTGAATGATAATTGCGAATAGCTAAGTGGTAAATGCGAAATGTGTAAGCTATTTTAATTTATTAACACTGTTAACGCTATCTTAAAGAGAAAAATATTATTTCTGATATTGATTTATCGTGTATATGTAACAATTTACTATGGTGATATTTGTGGCTGACGCTGTAAAGTAGCACAGAATGTTAAAGATGTATGATAACTCTATTTGAAATGATTGCATACATTTCTTACTCAGTTGCTCTCCTTGCCTCTCTCTCTCTCTCTCTCTCTCTCTCTCTCTCTCTCTTTCTCTCTCGTTTTATGATATATCACAGACCTATTGCTTATTGTGTCTTAACTCTGTCTCATGTTGCGCTGTATAAAGTGCATCATCAACAAGTTGATGCCATTCTAGGGACTGTCTACACGAATCCTTAGTCCATTGAACATTGACCTCCGCTCTGAACAGATATGCACAAATCCTAATCCTTAGTCCATTGAACATTGACTTCCGCTCTGAACAGATATGCACAAATCCTTAATCCGTTGAACATTGGCCTCCGCTTTGAACAGATATGCACAAATCCTTAATCCATTGAACATTGGCCTCCGCTTTGAACAGATATGCACAAATCCATAAGCCATTGAACACTGACCTCTGCTTTGAACAGATATGCACAAATCCTTAATCCATTGAACATTGGCCTCCGCTTTCAAGAGATATGAATAAATCCTTAATCCATTGAACCTTGGCCTCATCTTTGAATTGATATGGCTTCTGAGATGGTTCCTCTTTGCATTCTTTAATTCTTGTTGCTTCTGCTGGCCTATTTACCTTCCATATTCTCAGTCTGTTACATACACGTGGTAGTAAGACATTTTGTAGACAAAGGTGACTGAGATTAAGTAGAAAGTATAAAACACTAAGACAAAAGTGGCCAAGATTAAGTAGAACTTAGCGAGCAGAGTTCTACACATCTTGCCATGAGCAAGTCTTACGCTCGACCACGGTTCGACTGGTTTTCGAACCCGTCGCGTGTGTCAGGCAAGTTTGCTGTTTAATTAGTCAGTATCTGACACCAGCAAATAGAAATACATGCGTGCTATCTTGTAACATACTTATGCTGTTTTGGTCAAATGGTTAAGCGGTTTGGATCATTTTGTGGATATAACTCGTTATAGAATCATTGTGGAAAATCAATCAAAACGACGCTAAATGAATGCGATTTAAAATATTTTAATTTCCATATGGAATGAAAAATAATATATAGGCTATAAAGTAATATTACATTTTAATAATTATTATTATTAATAATTGTATTTACGTCAATAAAATATATTCTTAAACAATTGAGAATATAATAAGCCGTTTTAGATGCAGTGATCTTCAAGTCTTAATGTGCCACGATGGTTTTGGATAACTTTTTATATCACAATTATTTACAACGTTATATATGCTCAAATTTGAAATTAGTTGAAATGAAAGGCTCTCCTGAACATGTGCTAGCAATCGGTGGAGCTTTAGTGGTCTATGTTGACTCTTTTGTACTATAAAATCATTTCTTTTATAAGTTCTCTTATATTGAATTCGATCATATACCGATACTTTGTTTCATCGGTTGAAATTTCTGCTACAAATGCATATCTGTAGTAGAAGTTCCACACAGTGTACATAATGGGTGAGCTCGTATGTTCTCTTTCGTTGCATCGCTCATTTGAAATTTTTGTCTGCCTAATGGAGATTAGAGATTTATAAAATCAATAACTAAACTAATTTGTAACAAACGCTCAGGCATAATTAGTGAGAGTCATGATTTTACGTCCGGTTGTAGGACAGGCTATGCTGAAGGCTAATCGGACTATGCTGAAGGATAATCGGACTATGATGCAAGATAATCGGACGATACTGAAGGCTAATCGGGCTATGATGAAGGCTAATCGGACTATGCTGAAGGTTAATCGGACTATGCTGAAGCTAATCGGACTATGCTGAAGGCTAATCGGACTATGCTGAAGGTTTATCGGACTATGCTGAAGGCTAATCGGACTTTACTGAATGATAATCGGACTATGATGCAGGATAATCGGACTATGCTGAAGAAGGATAATCGGACTATGATGCAAGATAATCGGACTATACTGAAGGCTAATCGGACTATGATGAAGGCTAATTGGACTATGCTGAAGGCTAATCGGACTATACTGAAGGCTAATCGGACTATGATGAAGGCTAATCGGACTATGATGAAGGCTAATCGGACTATGATGAAGGCTAATCGGACTATGATGAAGGTTAATGGATCTTCGAGGCAGTCTAATCGGGCTATTAGGCTACCAAACCGGTCTTGCAACTGGTTTACTGGGCAATATACATGTACATTAACAATACTATTTAAATATACAATTTTAAATTCTGACTGACCATTTTTGTTGATCTGCCGTTTATTGATATATTTGACTTAATGGGAAACGATGCGCCTATAGACTCATACTTCTGGTTAGAGTGTGTAAAGTGTTGTCATTTAATATCGAAATTCTAATGTTATGTTCATGAAGTTCATCCTGACATACGAGCGAAATGTGTAAACAGACTGAGATTGATTGAAAATATATTTGATACTTGATTGGCTTTTTGAAATGCAATGAATAAGCTAAGACGCTTGGATGGCTTTGTGAAATGCAGTGCGTCAGCTAAGACGCTTTGATGACTTTGTGAAATGCAATGCATAGCTAAGAAGAAGCTTTGATGGCTTTATGTGAAATGCAACGCGTAAGCTAAGAAGCTTTGATGGCTGTTTGAAATGCATGCAGTGCGTAAGCTAAGAAGCTTTGATGGCTTTATGAAATGCAGGCGATGCTTAAGCTAAGAAACTATGATGGCTATTTGAAAGGCAATGCGTAAGCTAAGAAGCTTTGAAGACTGTGTGAAATTCATGTAAAGCGTAAGCTAAGAAGCTTTGATGGCTTTGTAAAATGCATGCAGTGAGTAAGCTAAGAAGCTTTGATGGCTTTGTAAAATGCATGCAGTGAGTAAGCTAAGAAACTTTAATGGCTTTGTGAAATGCAATGCGTAAGCTAAGAAGCTTTGATGGCTTTATGAAATGCAGGCGATGCTTAAGCTAAGAAACTATGATGGCTATTTGAAAGGCAATGCGTAAGCTAAGAAGCTTTGATGGTTGTGTGAAATGCATGCAGTGCTTAAACTAAGGCGCTTTGATGGCTTTTTGAAATGCAATGCCTAAGCTAAGAAGCTTTGAAGACTGTGTGAAATTCATGCAAAGCGTAAGCTAAGAAGCTTTGATGGCTTTATGAAATGCATGCAATGCGTAAGCTAAGAAGCTTTGATGGCTTTATGAAATGCAGGCAATGCGTAAGCTAAGAAGCTTTGATGGCTTTGTGAAATGCAGGCAATGCGTATGCTAAGAAATCTTTATGGCTTTGTGAAATGTAATGCGTGTAAGCTAAGAAGCTTTGATGGCTGTGTGAAATGCAATGCGCAAGCTAAGACGCTTTGATGGCAGTTTGAAATGCAATGCATAAGCTAAGAAGCTTTGTTGGCTGTGTGAAATGTAATGAGTGAACCAAGAAGCTTGGGTGTTTTATTGAAATTATGGCAATCGACTGAGTTAGCTTGCTTGTTGTTTGCATTCGAAACGTGTGTGTTTGGGCTAACATGACTGACATGAGCTATTGAGACATTCACTACTCTATTGAGATATTCAATGCAAATGCTTAGACCGACTCGAGGGAAAATTGAAAGAGAAAGTTAGCATCATGTTAGCTAACGACTGAGCTAACCTGGTCGTTGGTGGCTTATTGAAATATGTGAGCTAACCTTGTTTTATGTCTAATAGCATATTAATAGCTTTTATGGGTAAACAGGATTGTTTTCTCAGGGAATGACGCCCCTGCCCAGTAAATGTCAGTCGAAGCTGAGGAAGGCATAGGGGGCCCATCTCGTCATTACAAGAATCCCACAATTGATAATCCATTGACTGAGCGATTGATGACTAATCGAGAACTGTGTAATGAGTCATCGACTGAGCTGACCGGGTGATTGATGACTAATTGAGATCTGCGTAATGACTCATCGACTGAGCTGACCGGGTGATTGATGACTAATCGAGATCTGTGTAATGAGTCATCGACTGAACTGACCGGGTGATTGATGACTAATCGAGATCTGTGTAATGAGTCATCGACTGAGCGGACCGGGTGATTGATGGCTAATCGAGATTTGTGTAATGAGTCATCGACTGAGCTGACCGGGTGATTGATGACTAATCGAGATCTGTGTAATGAGTCATCGACTGAGCCGACCGGGTGATTGATAACTAATCGAGATCTGTGTAATGAGTCATCGACTGAGCCGACCGGGTGATTGATGACTAATTGAGGTCTATGTATTGAGATATAGATTGGAGCTGATTATGAGATGACTGCTTCGTTTAATGAGCCATGCAGTCAACTATTAATGAGCTAATTAATGAGTCAATCAGTTACGAGATCTTAGAGCTCATTATGAGATGACTGCCTCGTTTAATGAGCCATGCAGTCATCTCATAATGAGCTGATATGATATAGTTGATATGGGATGATGTAGTGCTCTTGTTTATTTCACCAAGGTTTATGATAGATTATTCGGCTCCGTAATTGTAACAGGGTTGATTTGGGACCTAGATTGCAATAATTTACCCGAACCATGCAGCGTGATAGAGTTTAATCGGGCCCGGGTTCGTCATGGACTTCCCGGTTCCGCAAGGGTACATGATAGACTTCTCGGGACCGCTAGGGTACGTGATTGACTTCCCAGGTCCGCTAGACGATAAATTACGTTACGTGATAGCATTTGCATGAGCTAGTCGTATTCACTCGGTTGCTGTTAAGACGTCTGAAAGTTTCAAACAGATCGCTGACTTCCGATTTATCTCTCAGTTATTCCAATCGGCTTAGATTCGTTATGGGTCCAGATTTACGATTACCCGGGCCATAATTACTGATAGATTACATACTAGATAATAAACGCGAGTCCATATCGAATCTATCACAAATTCAAAGCTAAAAAGCTAATGTTAACGTCAGTTTCCCCACTCGAAAGCAATGTCATTGACGGGCGAGCCCAGGATTTGAACCCCGCACATAGTGATCCGCGGTCTAGTATCTTACCGACTTCTTATGATTAATTATGATTAATTATGATGAATAATTATGACTAATTAGGCCCTAATTAAAAAAATTAGGGCCCGGGATTTTAATATAGTATGCCGGCCCTGGTTAGGAGTCACAAAGGCACGGGTTTACGATGTATTACCCGGGCCCTAACTTGATACAGATGCCGTGGGCCCGGATTTACGATGTATTACCCGGGCCCTAACTTATTACAGATGCTATGGGCCCGGGTTTACGATGTATTACCCGGGCCCTAACTTTTTACAGATGTTATGGGCCCGGGTTTACGATGTATTACCCGGGCCCTAACTTTCTACGGAAGTTATGGGTCGGGGTTTACGAAGTATTACCCGGGCCCTAACTTGTTACAGATGCTGTGGGCCCGGGTTTACGATGTATTACCCGGACCCTAACTTTTTACAGATGCTGCGGGCCCGGGTTTACGATGTATTACCCGGGCCTTAACTTATTAAAGATGCTGTGGGCCCGGGTTTACGATGTAGTACCCGGGCCCTAACTTATTACAGATTCTGTGGGCCCGGGTTTACGATGTATTACCCGGGCCCTAACTTTTTACAGATGTTATGGGCCCGGGTTTACGATGTATTACCCGGGCCCTAACTTATTACAGATGCTGTGGGCCCGGGTTTACGATGTATTACCCGGGCCCTAACTTGTGACAGATGCCGTTGGCCCGGGTTTACGATGTTTTACCCGGGCCGTAACTTATTACAGATGCCGTGGGCCCGGGTTTACGATGTATTACCCGGGCCCTAACTTGTGACAGATGCCGTGGGCCCGGGTTTACGATGTTTTACCCGGGCCCTAACTTATTACAGATTCTGTGGGCCCGGGTTTACGATGTATTACCCGGACCCTAGCTTTTTACAGATGTTATCGGCCCGGGTTTACGATGTATTACCCGGGCCCTAACTTATTACATTACAGATGCTGTGGGCCCGGGTTTACGATGTATTACCCGGGCCCTAACTTATTACAGATGCTATGGGCCCGGGTTTACGATGTATTACCCGGGCCCTAACTTATTACATTACAGATGCTGTGGGCCCGGGTTTACGATGTATTACCCGGGCCCTAACTTTTTACAGATGTTATGGGCCCGGGTTTACGATGTATTACCCGGGCCCTAACTTTTTACAGATGTTATGGACCCGGGTTTACGATGTATTACCCGGGCCCTAACTTATTACATTACAGATGCTGTGGGCCCGGGTTTACGATGTATTACCCGGGCCCTAACTTTTTACAGATGTTATGGGCCCAGGTTTACGATGTATTACCCGGGCCCTAACTTATTACATTACAGATGCTGTGGGCCCGGGTTTACGATGTATTACCCGGGCCCTATCTTTTTGCAGATGTTATGGGCCCAGGTTTACGATGTATTACCCGGGCCCTAACTTTCTACGGAAGTTATGGGTCCGGGTTTACGAAGTATTACCCGGGCCCTAACTTATTACAGATGCTGTGGGCCCGGGTTTAAGATGTATTACCCGGGCCCTAACTTATTACAGATGCTGTGGGCCCGGGTTTACGATGTATTACCCGGGCCCTAACTTTTTACAGATGTTATGGGCCCGGGTTTACGATGTATTACCCGGGCCCTAACTTATTACAGATTCTGTGGGCCCGGGTTTACGATGTATTACCCGGACCCTACTTTTTACAGATGTTATGGGGTTTACGATGTATTACCCGGGATGTTATTCTGTGGGCCCGGGTTTACGATGTATTACCCGGGCCCTAACTTGTGACAGATGCCGTGGGCCCGGGTTTACGATGTATTACCCGGGCCTTAACTTATTACAGATGCCGTGGGCCCGGGTTTACGATGTATTACCCGGGCCCTAACTTGTGACAGATGCCGTGGGCCCGGGTTTACGATGTTTTACCCGGGCCCTAACTTACTACAGATGCCGTGGGCCCGGGTTTACGATGTATTACCCGGGCCCTAACTTTTTACAGATGTTATGGGCCCGGGTTTACGATGTATTACCCGGGCCCTAACTTAGTACAGATGCTGTGGGCCCGGGTTTACGATGTATTACCCGGGCCCTAACTTACTACAGATGCCGTGGGCCCGGGTTTACGATGTTTTACCCGGGCCTTAACTTATTACAGATGCCGTGGGCCCGGGTTTACGATGTATTACCCGGGCCCTAACTTATTACAGATGCTGTGGGCCCGGGTTTACGATGTATTACCCGGGCCGTTATTTGTGATGGATTCGATATGGGCCCGGGTACCACATTATAAACCCGGGTCCATATCGAATCTATCACAAATTAAGGCCCGGGTGTATAATATAGTACCCGGGCCATGGTTTAGAGTCGAAGTGGGCCCGGGTGTACGATGTATTACCCGGACCCTAGCGCTATTGTTGCTATTTTTATTCTGAAAAATCACAAAATAATAAATTTTACATAAAGAATCAAAAACTTGTTGAGAAATGTAAAAAATTTTAAAAAAATTAAAAAAATTAAAGACCACAAATAAATAAATGACATCAAAACACACAATTATAAAAATTTTAGCAACAAAATAAAACTCAACAGTAGCAAAATTCTACAAAAATTATAAAAAATATAAAAGTCTTAAGAAAATAAAAAACAACAGCAACAACATAAATTACAATAGGAACAAAAAATAATAACTACCAACAAATTTTACTATCTTCAAAAATGTGCAAGAGCACAACGAATCTGTCTGCAAATCATAATTGATGCTTATGAGGAATGACAGTTAATTCAGCGACTTGAGTGGAGTTGTCTTCAGATGAATGAACTGGTGGTGGTGGCATAGCGGATACCTGACCGACTGCGGATCAGTAGATACAGGGTGGGTGGGTCAATTCATCGATTGGTGGGGCAAATCCAGTGCTTTCCTCGTTGCCGATATGCTTTGGAGACTGAAAACTGACGTTAAATTGGGCACAGAGGGGAGCTCTGTCCAAGAACTCGCAATCGCTTCTTCCTTAAAGTGAGTGTATGAGTGTACTAATGAATGAGTGTACGAATGGATGTAAGAATGAGTGTACGAATGATTGAATGAGAGTGTGCGAATGAGTGTATGCGTGTACGAATGAGTGTATGAGTCTGCGAATGAGTGTACGAATGAGTGTACAAATGAGTGTATGAGTGTACGAATGAGTGTATGAGTCTGCGAATGAGTGTATGAGTGTACGGATGCGTCGGTCGTCGGATTTTAGTCGGAGCGAGGAAGCTCAAACACGCAGCGCCGAGGTAATACCGAAGCGCAACGCCTAGGTAATACCGAAGTGCAGCGCAACAGCAAAGCGCCGCGCAATATCGACGCGCCAGTCTGTAGCGCTTAGATATGCGCGAGAAGATGGAGGTGCTACGCTGTATCTCGGACGTTAAATGGTCGCGTCCCGTGAAGCGGATTGTGGATAAGTGATCAGGTTCAATAGAGCGGATGCTGAGAAGTGGTCGGGTTCAATAGAGCTTACACCGAGAAGCGTCGGCTCAATGTTGCGTACAATGCTTTACTGAGCTACTGAGCGCTTTAGCAAGTACTTACAATGCTTTACTGCGCTACTGAGCGCTTTAGCAAGTGCTTACAATGCTTTACTGCGCTATTGAACGCTTTAGCAAGTACTTACAATGCTTTACTGCTCTATTGAACGCTTTAGACAGTATTTACAAAGCTTTACTGACCTATTGAACGTTTTAGCAAGTAGGCTACTTATAATGCTTTACTGCGCTATTGAACGCTTGATCAAGTACCTACGATGCAATATTTTAGTTGTGCTACTTTATTTTGATACAAATTGTCATTATTATTACACTTATTTTTATTATTAATCTTTTGTTGTTTGTGTTGCTGTTTTTATTACTTGTTTAATTATATTGTTCTTTTGTGCCTATTGTACATATTTTATTATTATTTTATTATTATATTATTTTTTATTATTGCAGTATTATGTGAAATTTTCCTACCTGTTTTGAAAAAACCCAATTCCTACCATGTATCCGAACAATTCATTACGATCCACTAATCCTTTAATATTTCCGTTTGATTTCCATCTTCCATCGTACTATTGATTTTTTTGTTTTAAAAATTCTTAAATTAATCATTTCCTTAACGCTTCCCATTACTCATCCAATATTGTATCCTAGTCTTACCACTCATGCTTCGATTAAATCCTATATCCATTGAATTTCCATCCATTAAATCTTATATCCATTGCTTCCCACCTCTATTGAATCCTACCTCCACCTCCATTGATTCCTACCTCCACCTCCATTGAATCCTACCTCCACCTCCATTGAATCCTAACTCCACTTCCATTGAATTTTACCTCCACCTCTATTGAATCCTACCTCCACCTCCATTGAATCCTACCTCCACCTCCATTGAATCCTGCCTCCACTTCCATTGAATCCTGCCTCCACTTCCATTGAATCCTACCTCCACCTCCATTGAATCCTACATCCACCTCCATTGAATCCTACCTCCACCTCCATTGATTCCTACATCCACCTCCATTGAATCCTACCTCCACCTCCATTGATTCCTACCTCCACCTCCATTGAATTCTACATTCACCATCATTGGATCCTACCTCCACCTCCATTGAATTCTACATTCACTATCATTGAATCCTACATCCACCTCCATTGAATCCTACCTCCACCTCCATTGAATCTTACCTCCACCTCCATTGAATCCTACCTCCACCTCCATTGAATCCTACCTCTACCTCCATTGAATCCTACCTCCACCTCCATTGAATCTTACATTCACCATCATTGAATCCTACATCCACCTCCATTGAATCTTACATCCACCTCCATTGAATCCTACCTCCACCCCCATTGAATCCTACCTCCACCTTCATTGAATCCTACCTCCACCTCCATTGAATCCTACCTCCACCTCCATTGAATCCTACCTCCACCTCCGTTGAATCCTACCTCCACCTTCATTGAATTCTACCTCCACCTCCATTGAATCCCACATCCATTGAATCTTAAATCCACTTCCATTGAATCCTACCTCCGCCTCCATTGAATCCCACATCCATTGAATCATTCATCCACTGAATTCCCATCTAATAATCATCCACTGAATTCCCATCCAATAAACATACATCCCTAGAATCATCATCCTTTAAATCACATCCATTCCAATAAACCAGTAAGCTATCAATCCATTAAACCGTGACTTCTATAAACCACCGCCTCTAAACCGCAGATAAATCTCACTGTCCTCATGTTCGTGCTAACAATGAGTGGGCAGTATTGTAGGTAATAATTTAAAATTGGACCTAACGAAACAAAATACATTTAGATTTACAGATTGTTATTTTTCTAACCCTTGTCACATTATTTTCCATTTCCTCAATTATCCCTCCCTGGCTTATAAAATATTGAAACAAAGAAAGAGCGCCCGATACTATGGGCACCCAGGTGAATTAATGCTTGTGAATTATATGACTGTCGATTGAATAACTAACAGTTATCAGCTCTAGACGTGCCTATATAACACTGCATGCACATGTGGAGTGTGGGTGTGAGGAGGCGTGAGAGTATAGAGTGAGTGACAATCACTCTGTGATTGTAATTAAATCTCTAATTAATTAGTGACTAATAGTAGCACTAATTAATTAGTGATTGATTGGCGCTATGTTGCGCTAGCGGCAGCGTGTGATAGAGGGTGTGTATGCGGCAAGGCGTGAACCTGCAGGATTATGTGTGAGTTTCTCTTGGTGTATGTGTGGCTATGTGTAGCAATCTGTAGCAATACGTACAGTGTTGAATTCACACGTATCTAAGATGTCTGCCTATAGTATAGATTTCTAGAATATTTGAACGTTTGGTAATTGAGATGCTATGGTGAAATTTTGCTGCAATACCTCTGAAGGTTATGCTGTTGGAGTAGTGAGCCAAACCCGAGATCTTTAGGTTTCGTATGAGCACATCTGGTTTTATTTGTATACTGTTGATATACTGTGACAGTCATGATGATGCATCCATGCTAAAGTGATAACGTCGTTATATTACAGTTGTAAGTGAAGGTTTATGTATTGATTGGAAATTATTCATTCCGTCTGTTGACTCTGATCTCCATGTAACGCGTGCTGCTAGGGCTGCTGCTGATGATGATGATTAAATGATGATGTTGATGATGATGATAATTTGGACGATGATGATGGCGATGATGAGGACGATAATGATGATGCTGCTATACGTATACATGATAAACCGCTTATAGCGTTGTAATTCTTGTGAGGATAATATGTAAAATATGCTGATGAAAAATTTACTGGCCTATGATAAAAATAAACCCAGTGTTGTAAAGGCCACGCAGCCAATTAATTGTCGTCTTGATGCCTATAGTAAACGATATAGAGGGTAAATGGCGAGTGAGTGAGAGGGTGGGTGAGTTGAGAATGAGAGAGAGTGAGAGAGAGAGTGAGTAAGTGAGTGATTAAGTGAGTGAGAGAGTGAGAGAGAGAGATAGATTTTTAAACGAGTTTTCATTTAATCTATTAATTCTTCGCGTTGTTCCTATGGTAGTCTATATTCTTAATGTTCATTTGTGAGTGAGAGTGAGAGAGAGAGAGAGAGAGAGAGACTTTTATATCAATTTCCATTGAATCTATTTATTGTTCTCGTTGTTTCTATTGTCATTTCCACTGTTATTGTTCGTTTGTGTGTGTGAGAGAGAGAGAAAGAGAGACAGAGAGAGAGAGAGAGTGATTGTGAGTGTGAGAGATGAGAGATTTTTTAATGAGTTTCACTGAATCTGTTTATTCTTTGCGTCGTTTATATTGTATATTATAGTTTCTATTGTTGATGTTCGTTTACGAGTTAGAGAGAGAGAGAGAGAGCGAGAGAGAGAGAGAGAGAGAGAGAGAAGAGAGATTGTGTGTGTGTGTGAGAGAGAAAGGTTTTTAAATATTGTTGTTTATTGAATCTATTTGTTCTTCGCCTTGTTTCTATTTTCTGCTTTAAATGTGTACGTTTTAGTGTAGTGTCGGCCCTGCTTAATGGGCAGGTAATGAAGTGAGCACGGTATCTGCCGCACCGTGTCCACTTTCACCTGCCCATTGACCAGGTGTCCCACGCTACTTATTGTTGTTTGTTATTCTCGCCGTTATAAAGTTTGAAGTTTAAAAAAGGTTTTTGTTGTAATTTTGACTGCTACTGTTCGTTGGTGAATGAGAGAGAGAGAGAGAGAGAGAGAGAGAGAGAGAGAGAGAGAGAGCGTGTGTGTGTGTGACTTGATTGTATCGGCCCAGCTTAATGGGCAGGTAATGAAGTGGACACGGTATCTGCCGCACCGTGTCCACTTTCACCTGCCCATTGACCAGGTGTCCCATGCCACTAATTGTTCTTGTTGTTTATATTATTCGCAGTTAAAACGTTTGTTGTTTAATTAAAGTTTTTTTTGTTATTCGGATTCTCCTGTTTGAATTTAATATCATTTTGATTTCTTCTTACCTAAGAAATTCAGAAAATTTAACGTCAGTTTTCATAAGCGGAGATGATATCAAAGGGTGGGCGTAGATCGTATTATTCAGCATTAGCACATTAGGCCTATTTACAAAAATGAAAAATGCCATCAGTAACTGCAGGAACTTCATTAACTTTAATCTAGAGGCTTAATTCTTTAGTAACATTAACAACGACAGTTTACATTCTAAAATGAATTATTCCTGTAATTAATTATGCAATTGTTAATTAAGGCTTCATGAAAATGTACAGACTCTGTCTAGTTTTCTAAGAGATAGTTTAGTACGTCAATTTAGTTTTACAATAGATTCGAGTTATTTATTCCGATAACAAATTTTATTTATCGAGTCACAATACAAGACACTGTATACACTAAATAACACGAGACACTAAATAACATGAGACACTTAATAACACAAGACACTATGTGACACGATACTTTAACTAACATAAGACACTAAATTACGCGAGACATTAAATATCATAATACACTCAATAACACGATCGAGACATTAAATAACATAAGACACTCAATAACCCGAGACATTAAATAACGCGAGACATTAAGTAAGACACTCAATAGCGTGAGACATAAGATAACACGAGACATTAAATTACATAAGTCATTAAATAACAAGAGACACTAAATAACATGAGACACTTAATAACATGAGACACTTAATAACACGGGACACTAAATAACTCTAGACACTCGATAACACGTGACACTAAATAACACGATCGAGACACTCGATAACGTGGGTTCGAATCCCAGCCGCGCTGAGAGTAAAATCTCGGACATTCACTGCACTGGCTATACGGAAAATGGACAAAATTGCCTAAGGGATTTAACATGTGGTATTAAAAGTGATAGATATCAACATAGTTGATCATTTCACTATAATATGTGTTATTACCAAGCAAAACCCCATATTTTTGCCCTCTCAATTGGCTTAACAGCATATACTTCATAAGTGAATGTACATGGAAACTCTATATATTAAATTAGTTTAGTTTTTCAATATATCGAAATTGCGCCATAATGGTTAAAATTAATGGTCAATAGAATTCAAGAAAGGATAATAGAAAAAAGAAATGTAGAAAAAAGAAATTTAGAAAAAATAAGAAACCAAATAAGATTGCGTTTGTTTACAAATTGTTGTAAACAAACCTGTACTAAATATTTTGTTTTATATTATAATTTATAAAATCATTTCTTTTAAAGTAATTGTAATGTGTACAGGTACACGCAGTAGTAGAAATTATATATGACACTAGATTGCAATGAGTTTTTAAATCATTTGCATCATACAATTTTTTTTGTATTTATTTTTAAATTACAATTCAATAACCACTTGATATGTAAATTGCGATAAATTTATTGAGTTTTTCCTATAAAATGTAAAATTTTGCGACTAGTGCATCATCGTTAGATATTGAGAAAAAATCATTCTATAGCAAGGCGCTGATAGTCGAGTGGTGTAATTCTTTGCTACGGTCTCGAAATTAAAGTTTTTAGTCATTGAATTTTTCTTCAATTTTTGGACTTATGCTAACATTTTGTATTGTTGACATCGCGTAAACTGAAACTTTACACAATGTATTCTTTATATATTATTTAGTAGTGAGATAGTAATATTTGATTTCTAATTGAAGCTAATTTGTATTTCCTAAATTTTAGAAGAAAAGTCTTTTAACATAACAGATGAATATGAAATTAATTAAAATATAGCAATACGTTGCGGTGCTACTACAGCGCTATGAAGTTCTTCGCTGCTGTTCTTAGTGGCTTATCTGCCTCTCGTTTGTCCAGAAGAAGGAACCTAGTGGTTTTCGCTGTTCTGCTGCTAGGCTTATTTGCTGTCATTAGGATAAACGAGATGGAAAGGGCTAGTGAGTGGGCGGCCGTTAGGCCGATGTTCAACTCAGAAAACGAAGCGAGAAGACTTCTAGCTTTTATAAATCATGTGGGATACAAATGTCAGAAGACGTTAGCTGGGGCATGGAACATGTCAGTGTGGCCCATATGCTTAGACACAGCTTCTTCTGAACCTTACAGCTCAAGAAAACATATTGTGTATTCCATTGGGTAGGAATTGTTACATTTTTCTTAATTTAAAATGTGCACAATTATAATAGAGTATGAAACCTTTGGAATGGAAAACATAATAAAATAATTTATAGTGCTTAACTAAACCTTACTGCTATCCACTATTATCTTTGGTTAATTTTTTCATTGTGTATATATTCAGCAAAGATTTATCTACCCTTGAACACTCAGCTGTCAATTCCCTCTTTTCTTATTCGTTAAGCTCTTACCACTGAATCACACGGCTTCATGGTTTATTTTTTTAATGTATTTGCAAGCAGTAGGAATGAAAATGACAAAAAAGGAATTTACAGATTTGTTTGTAAAGATTTGATAATATAATATATAATTAGACAATATATCCAACAGTTAAATTCTTATATTATCGTTTCTTATTTGTCTGTAGAGAATGGACTGACTACTCATTGGAATCCTCACTAGTTCACAACTACTCCTACTCTGTCAATATCATTTCCCGCTCGCCTCCGATCGTTCGATGGCCAAACACCACAGTGCAGAAATTAAGTATCGTGCCAAACGACCCTGCCGATTTTGCCCGCAACTTCTACGATCAGAGAACAATGAACGATTTGTGGAGGGGTGGTGGAAAGAAGAGTGGAGGAGGGGAGGAGAGGGTGGATTTGTTGAGGATTGGGGCGGGGATGTCACCGGGTGTGGAAGCCTGGGAACTTCTGCTGCTCATGATTAAAGATAACCTGCTGGATAGAGTCAATAATCTACAGGTAAGAGTAAAGATAATCTACTAGAGAGAGTCAATATTCTACAGGTAGAGTAAATATAATCTGTTAGATAGAGTCAATAATCTACAGGTAGAGTCAATAATCTACAGGTAGAGTAAAGATAATCTGCTGGTAGACTAGGGATAACCCACTAGATAGAGTCAGTTAGCTACAGGTAGAATAAAGATAATCTGTTAGATAGAGTCAATACAGGTAGACTAAAGATAACTTACTGGATAGAGTCAATAATCTACGGGTAGGGTAAAGATAATTTACTGGATAGAGCCAATATTAACATAATTATTAATTATTCAGGCATCAATATAACTTCAGCCTTAAAAACTAACAGTGTTCGTTGCTAATTGTTTACATAATATACATGTTAACTTCCTGATAACACCCCTGATTGAATTGATTTGATGTTGAAAGGTGGAGATTGTGATAAATCGACTTGAAGACGCGTACCTATTTAACTGGTACCGCACTCTTCACGCTCTGTTCACCCACTCACACCTGGCTCTATATAGCGCGTGGAGCAGTGACTCGCGCTGTCAGCGGGTCACTCTGATGGAGTCTTGTGTGCTCATGCTCAGCTTTGCTCGTGTGGCTCTTGATAGTCGTGTCCGTGGCACAGATTCCAGCAAGGTCTGGTTGCACACAGTGATGGGAACTAAATTTGTTTTGCAGCCTCCTGCAGATTTTGGTTTGTCTACAATTATTTCTGCTTTGTTTCGAACATTGGTATTTCAATTAATTTAATTGAAATCATTATTTGTGCCTTTCTTTCAATTTTGCTATTAATTAGTTGTTATTTCTGATACCAAATGGCAACTGGATTGATAATGCTTTTGATGATAATTTATGTATGATTTTAATTAAATGCTAAGTAAGATCTGTTTCAATTAAAATAGAATTTAAAATACAGTTTTCATTTGAAATATATGTTAACATCTCTTGAGGAATGAGGACATATTGAACACTATTCCACTTTTTATTCAGTTCTAGCTGAATACTGTCAAGTGTTAAACGCACCTTTCTAAACACACTTTGTGATGATATAGTGGGAGGTGATGTGTTTAACGTACTACATATTACTTCATTGATAGTACCACAGTATATTGCTTAGTGGTCAAGTGCAACAGATAGCGTCGTGAAATTCTATTGTTCCTGAGGTCTTGGAATCAATTCTTCGTAGAGCTGATTAAGAGTAAAATCTCTGATGTTCACAGGACTTTGATATATACGTCTTTATTTATTTACTTAATTATTTACCCCGTGTTGTGTTCGGGTTGTGTGAAAAATTGACCAACCGGTGACTGCACGTGCCATAGAAGGGGACTAAAGCACTAAGATCTATACCAAAATCAGAAAGGGTATTCGGTTGGTGAGCGCCTAGGCTGTAGAAATTGCTACAAAAATTTAAACTAATGGAAGTCTCAAATAGGGGATTGGCTGGTGGTGTAGGACAGAGGGGATTTGAGGCAGTCTATTTGTATCGCAACCCTTGTTAAACTGGGATTCAAGGGAGGATGATGATGATGATGATCTATTTATTTATTTACTCATTTATTTATTTATTTATTTATTTACATATTTATATATTTATATATTTATTTCATACTTAAATTTCATATTTAATACTTATTTATTTCATAGTTAAACTGGGATTCAAGGGAGGATGATGATGATGATATTTATATATTTATTTATTTATTTACATATTTATTTATGTATAAACTAGGTTCTAAGGAGGAGGAAGAGAAGAGACTGAGAGAGTACCTCAGTTCTACGCAGACAGATTGTGAGAAATCTCTCGTGGGTGGAAGTAGAGTCCCAGCAGGTCTTGCTGTTGTCTCCTCAAGGGAGCAACAATCCGAAGCTCTTTCCACTTGGATCATCTGTAAGAAAAGACTTCATGAATCGTGCAATGTTGTTAGACTTAGCCTGAGTGATGAGAGAGAACTGGAAAAAGATCTGATGGAAAGATACGACTGCACAGTTTTCACGTTCATCATTCAACCAAGAAACGGCAATGAAAAGATTACAAATGAAAATAGGAACAGTATCAACGCTTTCAAGATGTACAAAAGTCATGCAAATCACAGAGAGAACGAAGACGATAGGATTCTAAGTTGGGAGCATGTGCTGTCGGTAGTGAGAAGTCTCGATTCAATCAGCGTGCTGGAAATCAACGCACCGCTATACGAGTGGACTGTGTTGAGTATGCTAATGAACGACAGGGCATTGGAGGTACGCTTGATTCTTTTACTGCTTTTCTAAAGTCAATTATTAAGTCCACAATGTAAGCATTAAATCAGAAACTTAATTCAATTACTAATTTTTAAAAAAATAAATCATTAAGTCCATGATGTAAGAATTATATCAGAAACTTAATTCAATTACTAATTTGTAAAAATAAATTATTAAGCGCATGATGTAAGCATTAAATCAGAAATTTAATTCAATTACTGCTTTTTAAAATATATTATTAAGTCTGTGATTGAGGGATTAAATATTTAAATTAGAAACATTGAAAATAGAGAACCACAAAGCCTGATGAGCTTCTTCATCGATTTCAATGGATTAAAATTCTGTTGAAGTTTAATTCTTCGTGACAGGGCAAAGTGCTACTTTTGTTGATAATATAAGCTGTAAGCTGATTGGTCGAACTCTGGACCCTGATGAACGGTTGCTCTGTATTGGCTCAAGGCTATTTTAGCAGACCAAACCATTCATTAAATATATACTGTGGCGTCAAATTATATTCATTGCTTGACTTACTGGTTTTGACGGACTGTCACTTGAGAAGAAATATATAAAAAAGGAAAGCAGGTAAAGCTAATTTTAACGTCAGTTTCCTCACTCGAAAGTGATATCAGGGACGGGCGAGCCCAGGATTTGAATCCGCACATACTAATCCGCGGTCGAATATCTTACTGACATTGCCACTGGCTCGAGCCAGAATACTGATAAAGTTTTCATTCCAGCTGTAGTGCAGATATTTTCTTGTTATAATCGTAGCCTCGTAGCTTTAATATGAAGATTAATAAATTATTCTTGACAGTAGAATATTCGCAATTCTACTTTTTATTGCAAAGTTCTTATTTATATTCAAAATCTCTGTTGCAGCGCTTTGATTTTCTTAAATTTTTAGGTGAATTTTAGAAATTAATGAATAAAATTGAGTTTAATTGAAGCATTATAAAATTATTATTTCTGTCATTATAAGGAAATATAATTATATATAATTGCACCTCGATCTTTAGTCATTAAAGCTCAATATAGTGCTTGGGGCGAACATTTAATTTATCTGGTGAACTTTGCTAGATGTATATCATTTTCATGACTAAAGCATATCCAAGGTCTTTAATGTCACAGCCCTTGATTAACACTGGAAGAGGTGAAACTTTATATTATGTATTTGAGTATTTGATAAGTTTGCTGTTTGACGTACTGACTTTGATTGATTGATTTGGTTACTCAGCTTTTAGCTGATATTTACTTGACTGATTTTGATTGATTGATTTAGAACGTTACTCAACTGATATCCTGATATAGACTTGACTGATTTTGATTGATTGATTTAGAATGTTACTCAGCTTATAGCTGATATAAACTTGACTGATTTTTATTGATTGATTTAGAATGTTACTCAGCTGGTTGCTGACATACACTGTTGCATTGATCTGCAGCAAGAATATAACTCTGTCAGTCGGTTAGTTAGATCACTAGTTATCTCTGTTTCGTCTTTTTTCTTCAATTAATTATTTAGTTGTATATGATGCCTGTGACTGTAATTAGTAGGACTGTGTCTGGTGCAGATGACTTGTGCTCTCTCAGATATCAGTGCTAAAGCTCACATTTCTATGCACTCATCAGTGTATGCACGTGTGCAAGTATATATAATTATATGTAGTCCATATATCTTGATCATCATCATCTTCTTCCCTTGAATCCCAGTTTAACTACGGTCGAGATTTGGTCACCGTTTAAGAAGATATGAAATTTTGGTTTATCTAAATTCCCTTCTCTCCATAATTCAACACTATATTAGAAAATTATATTTAGAAAGTCCGTAATCTACTTTCTGCTCAAGCAGCACTTAATCTGCAATGATTTGATAATAAACTGCTGTGTTAATTTATGTAGAAAACTTATTAGGTAATATGTAAACTGTTTGTTTTCATAAGATAATATAAGCTCCTTGTTTTCATGAAGCAAAACTAACTGTTTTTGTTTATAATGTAAAAGAAACTGTTAGTTTTATAGTGTAAAAACTGTTTTCATTCATGATTTAAAATAAAATATTGTTTTCAGTGATCTGTTCTTAAATAAGTTAATGAAATATTTAATTTTAGTGAACTATAACCTTTTACCCAGTAGACTAATTTGTTTTTTGTTTTCTTGTGAAATACTTTGTGATGTAAAATACTTTGATGTAAAATACTTTGATGTAAAATACTTTGATGTAAAATACTTTGATGTAAAATACTTTGATGTAAAATACTTTGATGTAAAATACTTTGATGTAAAATACTTTGATGTAGAATAGTCTAGTGAAAAATACTTTGATGTAAAATACTTTGATGTAAAATACTTTGATGTAAAATACTTTGATGTAGAATAGTCTAGTGAAAAATACTTTGATGTAAAATACTTTGATGTAAAATACTGTGATGTAAAATACTTTGATGTAAAATACTTTGATGTAAAATACTTTGATGTAAAATACTGTGATGTAAAATACTTTGATGTAAAATACTTTGTTTCCAGGTCACACATTCTGCTACATCACTACTCTGAGTTAAAGAGGATCGAATCGTTTGGACTTAGTCTGTTTTCTGCAACTCAGTCTTCCTCACACCACGCCCACTATAGATTGCAATCTGCCCCCGCACCTAACGAGGCAGTTATATCGCGGGGCAATGATCTAGACTATAGTGTTAGCTTTGTTAGGACTCGATATTTGTAGTTTTACTTAAGTCTTGTGTATGATTTTTATTCATTTGTGTTTGTAAAATGAATCGTAAAAGACTTGACATGCCAGTACTAATGTTACAACTCTTAACATGCCTTTTTGAAATCTGAAACTCTCTCTTCCTCGATTCGACCGCAGATCAGTATATGCGAGTTTCAAATTCTGGGCTCGCACATCACTGACATCGCATACGAGTGAGGAAAATGACGTTAACATTATTGTACCCTCCTTTTTCTTTCCCAGCTTACTGAATGACCTTGAAAATGATTTGATTGATCGTGCTTATAACTAGCTGTACCAGCGCTACCGTAGCATAGTGCATAGAGTGGCGCTGTTTTAAATCAATTTGTTATTAATACAATTGTCATTACCATACTGTGATGTACATATCTCCAGCTACATATAGGAGACATTGCCTACAACAGAGTGGTATTAGCTGTTCCAGTCCCGAATCGTAAAATATTGCAATATGTACATGTGAATGTTTGAGAGTGTATATTTAAACGTATTAGTTTATATATTTTAATGTAAATGTATATTTGCATCAGGTCTGTGTTTGTATCATTAAATGTAAATGTGTGTTTATAGGTGTTTGTGTAAATGTGCTTGTGTGTGTGCGTGTAATTGTGTTCTGCCGAGGCGGTGGCTTGTTTGCATGTTGTTCGAGAGCAGATCAGTAAGTACAGGATTCAAATCCAGTGCTCTCCCCGTTACTGACTCGCTATTCGAGCAGGAAACTGGCATTAAAGTTTACTGCAGCCTTTTGCTCAGCCTGTGTCTGCGAATATGCTTAAATATATGGATACCATTGCATATTTGCTTACTTATTTTGTTATGATGATATAATTATGTTTGTTGAAGTATTTTTTGTTTAATTCAGATTTTATCAGTGTTAAGTATTTACGACGTGGAAGTATAAAATCGCTGATCTTCATCTACTTGTATATGTCTTTGTTTGTGTGAGCGGATCCAGTGAGCCTTTGTTGTATTTAAATTTTTAATAATTCGACTCTGTCACCATTTTTTATTTTTAAATTGTTTTAAACATGTAGTTCGATTGTTGGCAAGGTGATTGGTATCCAGGTGGTCAACTACATAGGGTGTTATGCTCCCTCATTGATGGCCTGGTTTTGCATGTATTAGAGTGCCTGTCTTTTGCGTTTTAATTAAGTACCTCTATGTTATTGGAAATATGTTGACTGCTGTGCTGTGTGATATGTGAACAAATTAAACGTATGTCTCTCTTTGGTTTAGCTGTGCTGGTTACGCTAATGCTCAGATCAGATCTCAGAGCGCTCAAATCAATCATCGAGGCCATCTTCTTTGTACGTGTAGTTGTGTTGGGCTGTTTCTGTCTGTTTTTAGATTTGTGTCATATTATAATCAGAGACGGGTAGTTGTATTGGTCTGTCTCTATTTTTTTGTTTGATTTTTGTCATATAATAATCAGAGACATGTAGTTATATTGGTCTGTCTCTGTTTTTTTTCTGATTTGTGTCATATAATAATCAGAGACGCGACTATCAATTTTCAACCACGTGTGCATATAAATGTATAGGGGCTGGCATCAGGCCCCCTATTTTTAGCCCCCCATTCCTCAGTTAGCCCAGTTAAGTTAAGTTAATGAACCTGGTCTAGTCCCTGATGATAATAACTGCTCATAATTGTGGCCAGAGCTTCTTGTTACGAGAACAACGTTGCTAATACATAGCACGTGGTATAAAAGCTAAAAAAGGCTAATGTTAACGTTAGTTTCCTCACTCGAAAGCGATGTCAGTGACGGGCGAGCCCAGGATTTGAACCCGCACATACTAATCCACGGTCGAATATCTTACCGACATCGTCACTGGCTCCAGCCAGTATAGAGGTGGCTTACAAAACATTGATGTGTTGTATATTGAATAACTAGTATTAAGTAGTATTAATGTGATAAATATTGAATAACTTATTGTTTGCAATATAAGGTAGATGAGGTGATTGTGTTTAACGTAGAATAACATACTGTATACCAGATAACGAGACCTATATTGATTCTTTTAACAATATAAGCATAAAATATTTATTGAATCCTGTGTTTTTTTCTTATTTGGTCATACTTATAGTACATACAAGCAATCGATGTGATTCTTGTCTAGCGAATACCTACATTTTATAACAGGATTGATGTAACAGCAGAATTGTGAGGTATTATATACCGAATGGCCGATGCCAACGGTAACTTTAACTAATCGTAAATACTTCATTTTAGAATTGCTGATTGAAGAATTCACAGTTGGCAGCAAAGTATTTTAACAGTCCAATTATTAAATAACAAAACAGTAATAAGCAAGCCTAGTCTGTGAGACAATAGACACGATTGTCATCATTGGCAAACTGTAAACTGAGCAAGTACTTATTTACAGGACCTCTAGTATCTAGTAATTTGACCCCTAGCTAGGGGTACTCACTATAGGAAAAATGAGAGCTAATGGAACTAGTTTCATCTACGTTCTCCCACTTAACCAGTGCTTTATAAGTTATAACTGTCTTGTAAAAAAGTAATCACTCAGTACACATTTTCAATAACGTTGTTTTCTAATAAGAATAGTTTGTATACATATTTATACGTCATATATATATATATATATATATATATATATATATATATATATATATATATATATATATATATATATATATATACATGATAAGGAAAGAATATTTGTAATAATACTTTAACTCTGCTTGCAAGTTCTTGTTGAATGTTTACAAACAAACATTAAAAGTTGAAGACTGATAAAAGTATAATAATAAAATAAAAATAAATTTACTTTACGGTATGATTGACAAAGTTAAAATATAACTTAGGCAGCTTATCAGATACAAATTGTTACGACCTTAACTATTAAGAAATTAACTTTATTTATGCGTGTAACTTGCATGATTGCTGGAAAAATCTATGCCCGAATTAGTGACAATTAGTCCTTGTGACATGTACTCTGATCACTCTAAGAAGATTTTATAATTATTAATATTATAGTAGTTAGTGGGAAATTATGACTAATAACGTAAATTATTAATCGTACTCAGCACATGTAATAGGTACATTCACATTTCTTAACATTTGTTTTGACCTCAAAATTGTTACTGTTATAAAGTAAATTTATACTAAAATCCTTTTTAAATGAATAAAGTTGATGAGACTGAGGACGCCTAAGAGAACATTTTATAAAATAGATACTGAGTAGCTTTGTCAAGCTATTATAACATTGTGTTCAATATTAATTTTCAAGGCTTTTGACTAGTATTGATATCTAGCTTAATGAAAAAACTAATTAAAGAATGTTAAGAAAATTTATATACTAAGGCAAGAATTTCTATTAAAAATACATAAATTAAAAGCAATAGAAATCTGTTTATGCTCAGAGAAAGGCCTTACCAAAGTAGACTTGAGTTACATTGACTTTAAGTTTCTGAAGAGTATTACTCAATTTAGTGATTCATTTATCTTCGCCTGTTAATATTTATTAACAAATTGTGTGTGAACTTAAATTTAAACTAACTACAAATGCATCTATTTGTTTAAAGGACTATAAAAATAAGCAAATATGACGAGTTTGAGTTTCGCCGGACGTTGCAGCGGTTATATCTTTTCTCGCTACTCTATTCGCCCATTCAGTCGCAGCAGTCTGAATTCAGGAGATGCTGCCACTGATAAGACTACACATTTTGGATTTGAGACTGTCGACGAAAATGAAAAAGAAGAAAAGGGTATTTCCATTCTATTCATTTGATTTATGCTATCACAATTCTAGCTAGTATTTTATTGTGTCATGTTTGAGGATATCTGGTCTATAAGCTTATTTGCTAGTCTTGATTTCTAAGCTATTTTCTAGTCTAGAATGCTGGTCTTTTTTCCTGTATTTTAACGCATTAACTTAGCGAATTCAGTCTGTTACGAACAGTATAATACAGTAGTTTAATTCTGGTTTGCTATTTAAAGCTCTCTACAGTATTCATAAATATAAACTATATTTTAACTTAATACGAATATGTTGAATATTAGTCGCAGTCGACATTGCAATTAACTATTAACATTTAATATTAAATAGTAGAGTTTTAAGGTCTCGGTTATTTCCATGAAGTTTGAAAGAGGAATCATCATAATATTTGTCTCTTATTATTTAATATTTACCTTCATAAACTGTACTATATATTTTCTTACATAAAATAATATTACAATGCAATAATTTTAATGATCTTGTTTCTAGTTCATCAGGTGTTTGAAAGTGTGGCCAGTAAATATGATCTAATGAACGATGTTATGAGCGGAGGAATACATCGACTATGGAAGAACTACTTTGTCTCTCTAATGAGGCCGCGGGTGGGGTCACGGCTTCTTGATGTTGCTGGAGGAACGGGTAAGATTAACAGTTATCAATGACAACATCGAGCACTATTGAGACAAAATAAAGCAGGCAAGCAAAAGGAAGGTCTGAAAATGGTGCCAATTCTGAAATCCAGAAAATCTTAACTACTGATTGATTTAAGATTGTCCTATAATGATTCAATAAATTGAAGAATTTATAATCTACCTTTTGGTTTAATATTAGCATATTTTTAGGTGATTTAAATTTCTAAGATTTTTAAGTATTTTCTTGCAATTTTTGTGATATTATATTGATAAATTTGTAATAATATTTGGTAGTTTTAATTATTACATTATATAAAACTGAATCAGATATGTTTTTTTGACAGAATAGTACAAGAGTTTTTGCAGAAGCATTTTTAATTTGAATTGGGCCAGAATCTTAAATCACAGATCTCATGTGACAGTGTCTGTAATAGAAAAGAAACAGGCTTTAAACTGTGTAATGCTTTATGTAGTTCTATGTAGCTTAAAGTTTTTCCCCGTGTTGCGTCCGGGTTGCTTGAAGAATAGACCAACCGTGTAAATATGCACGTGTTGTAGAAGACGAATAAAGCACTAAGATCCAAACCAACGTCAGAAAGGGAATTCGGTTGGTGAGTGCCTAGACACCAGAAATTGCTACAAAAACTTAAACAAATGGAAAATAGTCTATTCGTATCCCGACCCTGCTTTACCTGGGATTTTAAGGGAGGACGATGATGATGATGTAGCTATAAGTAGCTTCATAGTTAGATTTATATGGCTTTTAGAAATTCTAAAAATTAAATAACATGTTAAGTAAAAATTATAAAAATTAAGTAAATGTTATTTACAGGTGACATAGCATTTAGATATCTAGACTACCTTGATAGAGCACAGAAAGTTAATCGCATGCTGGGCAGTGGATTCAATCCAGTCGTTGGTCGGGGTGTAGCTGAGCAGGGCAGTCAGGTGACGGTGTGTGACATCAATGAGGCAATGTTGGAGGTGGGAAAAGAGAAAGCTGTAGCCAGGGGGCTGGATAGGGGTAGGTATTTACAGTAGTCTAGATGTTGCTTTTTCTATTAGATAAAGGTAGGTATTTACAGTAGTCTATTTGTTGCTCTTTCTATTTAGATAAGGGTAGGCATTTACAGTAGTCTATTTGTTGCTCTTTCTAATTAGATAAGGGTAGGTAATTACAGTAGTCTACGTGTTAGACTTTCTATTAGATAAAGGTAGGTATTTACAGTAGTCTATTTGTTACTCTTTCTATTTAGATAAGGGTAGGTATTTACAGTAGTCTATTTGTTGCTCTTTCTATTTAGATAAGGGTAGGTATTTACAGTAGTCTAGGTGTTGCTCTTTCTATTTAGATCAGGGTATATATTTGTAGTTGTCCATCTGTTGCTCTTTCTATTTAGATAAGGGTGGTTGGTATTTTTAATTGTTTGCTCATCTTTCGTTCTCCATCTTTTCATTTACTCGTCATCTAGCACCGCAGATTTTAAAGCTCTACAGCTCTATTTTTCACTGCACATTCTTGTTTTCTTCTTTAAATAAATTAAAATATTTTATATGACAAATTTCTTGCTGCCTGTTGTTGTTGTTTCATCTTGTTGTAGTTGTCTCTTGTTGTTGTAGTTAATTTTTACCTGTTAAGTTTTCAAGCCATCATTTGTCTTGATTGAATCGATGTTGTTTATATAGAAATGAATTTTAAACTTAAATTACAAATAAGCCTGATTGACTGACTGATACTTTCAGATATAACATGGCTGCTTGGTAATGCTGAAGCCTTGCCTATGGCTGACAACGAGTTTGATCTCTACTCGATAGCCTTCGGCATACGAAACGTTACACATATTGACAGGGTGAGTCTAATGTATTATCTAATCTTCTCGGGTTTTCTCGTATGCTCCTGTGCTGAGACAGATTCCTGTTTATTCTCTATTTAAAGATTATTGTTTCTGATCTGATCTCCTGTTGTCTTCCTTAGTATTTGAATTAGTAGTCTTATACAAATCATATGTGGTTCTTTGTTGATCTGTTTTTGAATTATGCATATGTTCATTAAGTTCTGATAAGTGACAATTGAATCAAATTAAAATTTTTGTGTTGTTTGGAACATTCTATTACTCGAATCAAATATCTCTTAATGTGTGGTGTTTGACATTTTAGTCTAATGGGCAAAACTTTTCTACACACTATTTACGACTAAATGTTCACCATCCCTGAATTCTCAAAACTTTATCAAGATTCTTCCAGGTTTGCCTAAATCCTGATATTTGAAATTATAGCCTGTCCAAAATGTATTACGAAATAGGAAAAAGAGTTACATCTTGCTCAATATCTCTTACTAGAGCTCTAGGGTGCTATCATAGATTGACCTGGCTGAGACTAGAACCTGTGGCTGTCACCTTGTAAGACAAGTACGTCTCTGACTGGGCTATGTAGCCTTGTTTCCTGTGTGTGTGATCTTAGCATCATTTTAATTTGTAGTTGAGTTGTTTCGATGATTGCTGATACAGCAAGAAATCTCATTCAGTTAGTAAAGCTAATAGAAGAATTGTTCAACACAGTACTACACATTGCAATGAAGTTATTAAGTAAGTTATTCGACCGCGGATCAGTATGTGCGGGGTTCAAATCCTGGGCTCGCCCGTCACTGACATCGCTTTCGAATAAAGAAACTGACGTTAACATTAGCTTTTTAGCTTTACCCTAAGTAAAACCTTTAAACTGAACAAAGAACAATAAATCATAAATCGAAACAATGGCAGCGTAAATTAGAATTAGTAGTATAATTGATAAACCTCATTAAATTTACACTGAGTCATCAACATTAATGACAAACTGAGTCAACAAATAGTGAGAGTCAAAGCGACGACTAAACTTTGTGTTTATTGTATTTTATTGGCTCAGGTTCTCTCTGAAGCTTTCAGAGTTTTAAAAAGACGCGGCAGATTTTATTGTCTGGAGTTCAGCAGAGTGGACAATATGGTTCTGAGGAGGTCTGTCATCAGTTGAATATATAAGTGATTGATTACTGAAATAGTTACATATTTAATTGATTATGATTATGCTTTGTCGCCTCTTACGACTCGTGTGGTTGACAGTTAGTCTAATCTGTAGTGACCCGGACAAAACACATGAATAAATACATTTGTGTCTGAAAAATTTAGTTATTTGTTGATGTCCAGATTTATTTATTTCTGTTAAAATTAATAGATATTTGAACATAAACGTTATTGTTCGGCTGTAATAACTTTGATTAGAACTGATAGTTGCGCTTCACTGAAGGCTGGAGCCAGCGGCGATGGTGGTAAGATAATCAGCATGTACGGGGTTCAAATCCTGGGCTGCTCGTCACTGATATTGCTTTCGAGTGAGGAAACTGACTTTAGCAATAGCTTTTACTGCATAGTAGATAATGCAGCGACAATCTGGTAAACATTTCTAGAAACAGGAACATCTTCTGCTGTTTCTTAAGAGCTATGATTTACTAGATTTAAAATTTTGTAACTTAAATCTTCATCGCATTGAATACCAGTTTAGTAAGCTGCTGTTGAAACTGGGTATACTTTCGTCTTACGGCCTGAGACTCACTATTACAGAAAGTTTAAAAAAAACAGAAACTAGACGTTATTACCCATCTGGTTGGAGCCAGTGGCGACGTCGGTAAGATACTCGACCGCGGATCACTATGTGCAGGGTTCAAATCCTGGGATCGCCCATCACTGACATCGCTTTCGAGTGAGGGATCTGACCTTAACATTAGCTTTATGCTATTGATTGATGGATTGATTGGTGTTAGATTCTACGACGAGTATTCGTTTCAAGTGATACCAGTGATGGGCAAGCTGATAGCCGGTGATTGGAAGTCATACCAGTACCTCGTCGAGAGTATTAGAAAGTTCCCACCACAGGTAAACACTGACTACGAGTCTGTACTGTTCTTTTACTTTGTTGTATTTTACTGTGTGTATTTTTATTGTATTGTATTATAGATGTCATTGATACAAGATCAGTAGAGATTAAGTGATATTATATTCAAGTATTAGTATCATTGATACAATATCAGTGGAGATTAAATGATACTATATTTGCCTATGATACAGTTAATCCTAAGCGAATTATATAGAGCTTGTTTGTGTGTAGGAGGAGTTTACAGAACTGATCAGGGAGGCGGGGTTTCAACACGTAACCCACAAGAACTTGTTTGGAGGCGTGGCTGCTATCCACTGTGCTACTAAACTATAGTTGATATAAGTCCCACTTATTGACATCTCTGCTACCGTTCTCAAAAAATATATATATAACACAAGTAAATTACAGTTGAAGAAATGTGGAGGGCTCAGGGAACGGATCTGTCTGGCTTCCATATTCCACTTTCTATAAATATTTGTCCTTACAATATTTGTCTTCTTTCTTCTTTTTCAACTCCTACTGTTTGGAATTCTCTGTCTCCTGGTCATTGTTAATTCCACTTTCTGTCGTAGGTTGAAATCACATCTTTCCCATCATAGATTTATAGCATTTTGCTTGACGGATTTTTAAAATAACCGGACCGGCATCGTTTAGAATCTCTTGTCTTTCCTTTGGCAAATGTACTTTTCAAATCGTTTGGTTGAATTGATTTGTAACGACATGTGATATGGGACATCCCACATCATCCTTGGACAAAGAAACGGACGTTAAATCTTTATTAATAATAAGCAAAAAGTTAATTGAAATACATCGGGTGGAGCATTTATCACTAGCTGTCCACAGAGTTGCGTGTCAAATTTAAAATGGAATGAAGTCTTTCCCCGTTGCCCAATATTTGCAGTAAATTTTGATTTTGCAATCATATTTATAGTTTGTGATTTTTATATTTACTTGTGAATATAATTTAAAATAGGGGATTGACTGATGATATTATGTAGGACAGAGAGGATTTGAGGTCAGTTCGTATCCCGACCCTAGTTAAACTGGGATTTAAGTGAAGATGATGATGGTGATGATTTGTGAATATAATTTAAAGCAAATTGTTTTTAATTTAGTTGCTTCTTTCAACCTTTTAGTGATTTAGTGTTTATACTAGTATAAACACTAAATAAACACAAGTATAAACTTGGCATCGCCATACTTTTAAGATACGACTGAATATAATAGTCGAGATTTATTTAGACCTGCCTATCTTGGTTTGTGTTTATTCTTAGGTTTCATAATGTGTCTCTAGTTTCTTACAAAAGCAGTTGAAGATTAAATTATTATTTACTTAAATATCGATCACGTTATAGTAACATAGAAAACTGAAAGCTGGCAAGTCCAGACAGTAGCACAACTTAATGGAATATTACAAAAGCTACACTTTTGCAGTTGATTTTATACAACCTTAAAATATCACAACCAAATAAGAAGACATGCAATCAAGGTTTAGCGTCAGTTTCTTATCTCTACTTGATGGTTGAGCCGTTCACTTGCAGATCAGAAGTTTAACACTTTGACCACAGAACAACGAGTCCTGCTAGAACGTTCAGCGCATCACACTTCTACTCTATCACGTTATGAATCTTTGCTTAACTATTTGACAACCGGTTTTCAATTAACAGGAAATAATTAATTAGGAAGTAATTTAGTACATGTCGAGTTAAAGAATTATTTAATTCTTTAATAATAGTGCTGGATGATGTCATGGACTAATATATCTGGCTGCTACATCTGTTTACATTTGTGATCAAACACAATGGTGGCATCTGGCTCCTTCCTATACAGTAAATCCAGTCAGGAGCATATACAGCAAATACATTACCAATAATAATAATAATAATAATAATAATAATAATAATAGATGATCATCAAATAACCTATAACAGAATATAGCAATGACATTGCTAATGTCAACAGATCCTGAGACTGAGATACACTCGCCGATAATCACACGTATTTGTAAGAGATGACTACTACAGATATCACGAATATGGTCAAGCACTTCACTATTTCTGCATTTATTATTAAATATCCTATTTGCAGTAGTTACTTCACGGAATGCAATACACGGATTTCTCGTCCAATTCTTCCCCCAAAGAAGGGCAGTTTCTTCCGCTAGACAAACATTCCTGGCTGGGAGCTAACGGAAGAATGCTTCCATTCTATTTGCTGATTCCAATTCGGTACCCAACCCTCGCTGGTTTGCTCAGCCAATGGAGTTTGATCTCCATCGTAACCGATGAGATCTGGATGCTGAATGGTGAACTGTTTTAAAAGCTGTGATGTGATTCGCTGGGAGGTTAGAAAGTCCTCAATGTCTGCCAGGGATTGTTCCTTATCCTGTAAACAATAAATCAATCAAATAAGCCATCAATCAAATAGGCAATCAATCAATTAACCATTCAGTGAATCTTCAAACAAATCGATTTGCACCTATCTACCAGAAATTTTCATCTACATCGATAGAAATATAATTTTGAGTTACAATGAAAAAATATTAATTAGGGGCGGTACAGGTCTGCGTTAGTAATATCTTACATGTACAAACACCGCAGACGATTACATGTTTATCAGAGTTCACTTGAGAAGCAAAAGAATTCTTTCTTTCAGCCACTTCTCAAAGAATAACTGACAACATATAGACTTTGGACTGATTATCTGGATTTTGGAATTTGAACCGTTTTTGGGCCTTCTTTTTGCTCGCCGGTTTGATAATGTCTCAATAGTGTTCGATGTTGTCATTGATGACTGTAGCACTCTAATTGTTGTCATTATTATTATTATTAGACGCGAATAATTTAGAATTCATACTAAACTAAGGTAGAATGGAAGGAAAAAGAGGCAGGGGCAGGCCGAGATTAGGTATGTTACTAATGTTAGGTGATTTAAAGACGCACGCATATGTGGAAATTAAGAGGAAAGCGGAAGGCAGAGAAGAGTGGAGGCGTTATATACCATGGACCTGTCAGTAGGCAGTGCACTAAGAGGGAGAGACTATACTAGAAAGAAATAACAGCAACCCACCTTTAGAGTGCGCTGAAGCGACAAAAGCTTTCGACATCGTGCCCTTTCTGGGTCTATTTGCGAGATGGACCGCAACGTTTCATTTCTGTAAACAGTTGACCTCTTTTCCCTCAGATCAGCCCCATTAATGCCCACTTCTGATTTAACTAGGCCGAGGTAGAGATCAGTTATGTCTGCGCCAATCAGTCGATTTGTTCAATAAATCAATTGATTCAATCAATCAACTGGTTCAACCATTTTTAACGTTTACTCATAATTAATTCGCAAGGCTGTTAAAAATATAAGAATGACAAAACTATAGGAAAAACAAAGTTAATAAACCCCTTGTTTTTAATTTAAACCTAAAAGCTATTAACGAAACACGGTTTTAATAATTACAAAAAAGCTTTATTACATTGTCATCCCAGAGCCTAGGCTACATCTTTCTCAGTCTTTTACTCTTGGATATAAAAATTACATTTATTGGAGGCATATCTGCTGCTGATCGTTATCAATTGGTTGATTAATCGATTGATTGATTGATACCTTTACGACTTCTATCGCTGGTAATGCTGTTTAGAGATTTATTTGAGGCATATCTGCTGCTGATCTTTATTAATTGATTGATTGACTGATTGATTAATCGATTCATTGATTGATTTATTAATCTATTGATTGATTGATACCTTCACGACTTCTATCACTGGCGATGCTGTTTAGAGATTTATTTGAGGCATATCTACTACTGCTGCCTGATCTCAAAGAGGCAGCCCCACTGCTCCTATCTTCATCGTCATCGTCATCACTGTTCTCATCAACATGAGAGATGTCAAAATTCAACAGAGATCCCAGCTCTTCTGTTTTAAAAAGTTACACATCTCACAGAATTATGCATCAAAACTACTGATTTATGAAAATTAATAAAAATATGTTTCAAAAAATATATTTTGCAATATATATTCTATTGGTTTTGCCTTTTCTCTCTCTCTATCCCTCTCTTTCCAGTTCTCTGTTAGAGTCTCTCTCTAGCTCTATCTAACTCCATCTATCCCACTACTTGTTTCGCTATGCCGATATCTCTCCCTCTCTCTTTCATTCCATCTATCACACTTGTTGTCTCACTATTCCGATCTCTTTCTCTCTCTCTCGCTCTCTCTCTTTCATTCCATCTATCACACTAAGTCTTGTTGTTTCACTATTCCGATATATATATATATATATATATATATATATATATATATATATATATATATATATATATATATAATATATATATATATATCTTTCATTCCATCTATCACACTTGTTGTTTCACTATGCCGTTATACTATACCGATATCTCTCAACTCTTTATCCATCTGTCTCTCTTTAGCGGAACCTCTTTCATAGTAAATTTCACAATGTTGCACTTCGATCCCGCGTTGGGTTTGGGAAATGTGAGAATTTATAATTACTCTCCTACTGAATACTATGTATAAATCTTAAATATTATGTACATGGTATATCCCTTATTCCTCTAACAATACTGGTGAACTTTGACCTCGGCCACTGATAACTTACTCTCAGAGCTGCGCACCCCTGGAGTGGTGAGTTCCTCCAGGTTTATGTTCTCCAGGGTGGCCAGGCCCATCTTGTTCATCCATCTGCAGACATGTCAAAACAGTAGAGCATTCTAATCGTCGTCCATAGCAACATCAGGCACCACATATTGAAATGTGCAAAAAAGTGTTTAAATTAATGTAGCTTCAATAAATGAAATAAAGCAAAGGGGAAAGAGTGATAATTTACTTAGAGTTAATGGAGTGAATCTGTTGTGCACTTTGAATAATAGAGAAATTAATAGCATTAGTTTATTATTTCGGTATTAACTAGCTTTTAACTTGGTGTTTTGACATTTATTAACTAATAGTGTCGCACAATGCGTTTACGTTGAATTCTCTACAGCAGTAAGCCTTAATTCACCTGCTGGTCTCAACTAAAAGGCGGCTCTATTCCACGTCTCGTTTCGCTCTCTACACATGCTGGTGGATTCAAGTGGAACTATTGGTTAACTCTTGGGATGTCACTAGTGTTCCTCAGATGAAGAACAGGATTCCAAATCTTTATTGACTAGGCTGATTTGATTGAATGATTAATGGATAGACTGATTGATTCATTCACTGGAAGATTGATTGCTGAATTTACTGATTGATCGATCGATTGATAGATTGTTTGACGGCCAGATCAATTGATAGACCGCCTAATTGATTGATTGATTGATTTAGAACTTCCCGTACTTTGCCATATCATCCTGTCTCTCTGCGGCGAAGTAGAAGGTCGTGCCGGTGTGATGGACCTTGAAAGCGCTGCCACAGTAAATAAACAAAAACACCATCAACTATTGTATGAACTTCCACATTTGACATTCTGATAAACCTGATATTCTGATTCTGACATTCTGATAAACCTGATAGCTTTAAAAGGAGTCTTAAGACACATCGTTCTGCAGGATCATTCTATGTAAATTCTGTTCACTGATAAATGTCTGAGATTACGATATTTAAACTATGTTACATATGATAGTTATTTGATATTGTAGTGATTTTTACTATGTGCATTTTATTGAATATTGTTGTTTTACCGTAACTGTTGTAAAGTATAGAGATGTCTTAGCACGATATACTTATAAAACATTAAACACTATTGTCAATGCACGAAGTTTGCGTCTTTTGTTAATCAACATGATGCACTGAGGCCTCTGTTTCATATAGGCCTCAAATATTCAGTGATAGTTGACTGGATTGTTTCAAATTTTCTTTGATTATAATTACTTTAATATCAGTAGAGTCTAACGAATAATTATGCAATAAATCAAATCAATCAATATATCAAGATCAGTAATATATATTAAATAATATCTCAAGCATGGTTTAACAGAGAAATTAATAATCATCCTTTGACTATTATTAATAAATAATAGTGTTTAGGATTCCTCCATAAATTTTATAATACCCTCCATGTATAGATCACTAGCGTACACATTAGACTATTAAAACGCATGAACTCACTTTCTTTAATTAATCAACAAATTTATTACAACTAAACTAATTCCTACATCGTAAAACAACAACAGTGGCTAACAATAATAATATATATTTTCAATACGCCACTTGGGTAACCGAAGTACATACCGAACAATGGCAATACTTAAGATAATATAAAGTTCATATGATATTTAGAACAATACAGTTAGAAAAGAATCAATAGCTCCATTTTGTAAACTGTGAATATCATCTTTTTAATTACCACATAACTCTACATACTACATATATAACATTAAAAAAAATTAAAAACCACTATAGACAGCAGATAAATTCCCCGCCCATCTCGGTTCGAAGTCTTCCACGTAATTTACGAATGTTTATCTTCATCAAACAGTAAACAGAAAGGATAGGTTATAAACAGTAGAGATTAGATGACTCACAAAGGTTTTGTTCTTATTTCAGGAGCGGGTGAGACCTTAAACCCCGGCAGATGCATCGTTTCCATGGCTGTGTTGTTATCCTGTGACATACGATCAATGCAGACGATTTCGACAAAATTTAAACATAAAAGAAGTAGACTCACTATTACAATTAATTTACTACCAGTCTATAAAGCACCCAGCCTGCAAAGCAATCAGCTTGTCAAGGACGATTAATAAATTATTAAATTTAATGTTTTAGAGAATTATGTTTTTTGTCCAAGTTACCGAAGACTAGACCAACCGTAAACTGCATGTGTTGTAAGAGGCGATTAAACAAAAACTGAAAAGTTAAAGGGAAACCACCTCCGAAGCCATATTTTTCTAAAGCTATATTCTACTTTATGACGTTGGTAAGGCTTGGATTTTTGTGTTTTGTGAAGGAATTAACTCGTTAATCGACGGAGTGTTCTATAATATATAGACCGTTTATGTATATATGGAGCGATAAAGCAGCATACGAGAGAGAGAGACAGAGAGTGAGAGAGAAAGAGAGAGAGAGAGAATGTGATAGGAAGAGGGAGAGAGAGAGCTACATAAAGAGAGAGAGAGAGAGAGAGAGAGTGAGAGAGACATAGAGAGACACAGACAGACAGAGACAGAGCTAGAGAGATAGAGAGAGAGAGAGAGAGAGAGAGAGAGAGAGAGATAGAGATAGAGACCTCGTTATCTTTGAAGCAGTAGAGTTTTCTACTATGTATGATGACCCAGCATAGAGCCCATCTGTTCCTCGCTAGCGCCACCTTCTTGTCACTCTTCTTCCACAACCACCCCTCACAATCCCCCCCTCCCACGTCCTTGCACGACACCCTCTTCAGGCTTCCTGCACCTGTATCAATCAATCAATCAATCAATCAATTAATCAATTAATCAATCAATCAATCAATCAATCAAGACCTCGTTATCTTTGAATCAATCAATCAGTCAATCAATCAATTAATCAATTGATCGATCAATCAGTCAGTCAATCAATCAATCAAGTAATCAATCAGTCAGTCAATCTATTAATCAGTAAAATAGTCAATCAATCAGTCAGTCAATCAATCAATCAGTCAGCCAGTCAATCTATTAATCAATCAATCAATCAAGTAATCTATCACTCAATCTATTTATCAATCAATTAATCAATAATTCATTCATTCCAACAACAATAAATCAATAAACCAATCAATTAATCAATCAATCAATCCGTATAATTAATATATCATTCAGTTAATCAAGCAGCACACCTGTTATGCAATTTCAATCATAGAGATATTTAACTACGACAGGACGAGATAGTATGTGATGGACTTCAATGAGGTTTAAATGACGTGAATCACTTGTCAGTGTTACCACGCTGTCAAAAGTTTCACTCTGGTCTCAAGCATATAAATGTGGCCAACTCACCACGTATTCCTTCAATTGTTTGATCACATCAGGAAATAAAAGCAGAGGCTGAGAATACGCTGAGGTGTTATATGCCATGGATCTGCCAATCTGCAGTACACTGAGAGATAGAAATAGAGAGAGAGAGAGAGAGAGAGAGAGAGAGAGATTGGTCATATAGCCGGGGGCTTAGTTTACTGTCATACCGATGTGGATGCTTATCGACTACAGCTCACTGTAAACTATTATGAAACGTTAGAACTGTTATATACATGTAGATAAATTTCATGAGCATGAATGCACTAATCGAACTGCATGTGTTTTAAAAGACAGAACATAAAAAATCTCTAACCACTCCTCTTCTTCTTACTGCTATTTCTTGAAAACCATGTTATGTTATTCTGCACAGAAAATAGAGCCTATACAGTAAATACTAATTAGAAATTAGCAATTAACATTCGTAAAATGTTTAGCAAGAGTTAGTATTAATTTGTAATTAGTAACTATCACATATGGTATAGATCTATTAGCTGTATCTAGTTTTTATATCTAGACATTTGCTAGTATCAGGTGACCTTGGGGTGAATTGAATCCTCGTGGGTTCGAATCCCAGCAGCGCTGAGCTGAGAGTAAAATATCGGACATTCACTGGACTGGCTATACGAAAAATGGACAAAATTTCCTAACGGATTTAACATGTGGTATGAAGAGTTATAGATATGAACGTAGCTGTTCATTTCACTATAATGTGTGTTATTATTATTAGTATTGAGAGTTAATATTTAGTATTAACTCTCTATAGATACCAATCTTGTAATTAATATCTTGCAATTAGTTGTTCATGTTGATTAATTAAATGAAGTGCTTAATTTAAAAATAATAATAAATTCTAACATTAAATCTTTCATAAACATGCAACTGTTTATCACTCTAGTGAAATTGGCAAAAACTAAGAATGTTTTAACGTCCATTTCGAAATCCAAGGTTGATGTCAGAACTTCAAATATTGAAAGTGGATATCTTAAAAGAGAAGTCGAATATTAATTTTTATCTAGAAGGCACTGACGCTGCCCTAAGTGTGAAATAGCAATTTAAGAGAAAGAGATAGTTACATCTCAGCTCAGATACAAGCATTTGAGATCAAATCAGGTTCTAATCTACGATAGTAGCAAACAGATGGCAAAGTTGAACTTGGAAGCAAAAAAAAGTTAATTAGTTTTTAAACCCGAGTTAATTAGTTGTAAACTCAAGTTAATTAGTTGTTAAGCAGATTGCTTAGCATGTAAATGATAATTAATTACAGAGAATTACCAACCTGAGACGTATTAATGGAGTTTTGCTTCAGGCTTAATGAAACACTGAAAATAAATGGCAAATATTTACTGCAGATGGTAATTTATTCCTTAAATTACTTAAATAAGCAATTGTAGGTCGAATTGATCAATCACATGAAGAGTATCAGCAATACTTAGTTTAACCAGTCACTGATATCGCTTTCGAGTGAGGAAACTGACGTTTACACTTGCTTTACCAGCTTTGAAATTTAAAATAAACTAAATCTAGGCAGGCAATAGCCTCTCCAACCCTATAAAGCTATAATCCCTATACACTTCCCTCAGTCTATCAATACTGGAGGTTCGCTAGTAACACGTGTTGATAAACCGACTGTTTATGAGAACTGAGATATTGATTAATTTATTGATTGATTAAATAAACTTAGTTTCTCCTGAGGACTCAACGGAAGACCAATGTCTGCTCAGGGTGGTCAGGGTGGTCTTGCTTCAATATTCCACACTGGACTTCAATATTGTGAGCTACTCAATTTATGTCATATTATATCATATATTTCCATCATATTATAATCGTCGTCGTCGTCCTCATCATCTTCATCATCATCATCACCACCACCGCCACCTCCACCACCACCACCACCACTATCACCATCACCATCATCATCACCATCACCATCATCTTCATCATCATCTTCATCATCAACAACAACAACAACGACAGCACAAAATTAAGAGTGCTACTACTTGGCATGACAACGATAAACACAAATATGAGAAGAAGCCAAGCAGAGTAGAGATTAGCTGAATACGTTGTGAGAGGAGTTAAATGTGATCAGAGGATAGAACAAGATGAAGAGACTTAAGAGAGTTTAAAATAGATCATCTTTAATTTACTTACATGTCAGACTCAGAAGAGCTTAAGCTGACTCTATTCTAGAAAACAAACAAATGATTTCATCGTAATTGCTAAAGTAGAATCTTTTCGAATACACAATACTGTATAGTATATTATAATACTTTAACACTATATACTATATTATAATACTATATTAAAATTCAGTATAATATATTATATTTTATAATCATAATCTCGTATTATTTTTTAGTGTAGAATGAGAAACGCAACTAAATAAAACATGATGCTCTGTTTTCGTTCCTAGTCACCATCATCATCATCTTCCCTTTTTGTTCCCCAGTGCTTTGAAAATATGGAAAAGAACCACTGGCTCCATGGCCATGGCTCCACAGAATTGAAAGGTCCAAGTATTGAGGAATTGTACTTTGATTATTGACATCATGTGCACACATGTTAAACTCAAAGCAAGAGTCTCTGCATATATCATTTTAAGTGATTATGTGATAATTCTTCACACACCGCTTTACAAAGAATATAAGTAGGTTGCACTGTGTTTAAAAATCAAGGTCTAGAATCACAAGGCTACTCTTCAAGACGACTAGATACAGTCTAGCTACCGTAACAAAGATCCAGGTACTCAACTCTGAGTACATATTTAGTGATATTTAGGTCAGAAAGATGTAAAGCAAGCTAAAATTAAGAATATAGTTAAGTAAGATTTAAGCGAGACAATGCAAACATTTTCTACGGGATTTCACAGCAGATCTCTTGACGTCAGGAAGTCTTGTCAATTTGAATCCCGAATCAATCGAAAAGGAATGACATGACTTGAATAAGCGTCATAAGAAATTTTAGAAAACAGAACTTACTTATGAAGTTATGAGGCAAGAGTGCTACCAAATCAGCCGCTATAATGTGCATACTGCAGTGATGTGTCTAACTCTACAGCTAGTGTTTCCCCATCATCATCGTCATCTTCAGAGACCGACGTTAAATGTAACAGCAACTCAACTTTAAGACAATACACTTAGTAATATCCTTAGTGATCCACTAAAAGGCTAGTAAAGCTAAACTTAACGTCAGTCTCCTCACTCGAAAGCCATGTCAGTGACGGGCGAGCCCAGGGTTTGAGCCCCGCACATACTGATTCGCGGTCGAATATCTTAAACAACGAGAGTTTGATATCGAGCCACTAACTTTTCTGAGAGAGCTCTCGATATCTCTCCTAAGCGTCACCACATTCTGCTCGTCAGCCGGTACTCGATTCAATTCCTCTTCAGACACAGCCGCCCTTCGTCTCAGTCCGGACTTGGAGCTGCCGAGTTTTCTGGAACCGTTTTCACGGACAGGAGGGTTGAGTAGGCCCGGGGGCGGGGCCACAGCTGATCTGGGCGGGGCTCCAGGCGGGTTACGAGGATCGACTGGGAGGGGCGTTGAACACGTAACGATGCACTGGACAGACGAGTCTTCTACCAAGGAGCCATCTGTTGAAAAACAAGCTTAGAACAGTTCAATCTAGTTACACAGGTCACGGGTCACGTTACATAGGTCAACCAGGCCACAGGTCACACAGGTTACACAAGTCAAGGGTCACAGGACACACAGGTCATAGGTCACACAGATTAAATAGTCACGTATGTCACATTGTCACACAGGTCACACAGGTTAAATGGTCACACAGGTCACACTAGAGAACTATGTGTGACTATGGGTGACTAGAATAATTGGAGAATAAGAGTGAAATTTGGATAAACAGAATATTGAATATCAAGGCAGCATATGATCAACAGAGCATTGAATATCAAGGCAGCATAATATCAACAAAACATTGAATTTCAAGGTAGCACATGATCACAGAACATTGAATATCAAGGCAGCACATGATCAACAGAACATTGAGTATCAAGGCAGCACATGATCAACAGAACATTGAGTATCAAGGCAGCCCACGATCAACAGAACATTGAATATCAAAGCAGCATATGATCAACAGAACATTGAATATCAAGGCAGCACAAGATCAACAGAACATTGAGTATCAAGGCAGCCCACGATCAACAGAACATTGAATATCAAGGCAGCATATGATCAACAGAACATTGAATATCAAGGCAGCATATGATCAACAGAACATTGAATATCAAGGCAGCATATGATCAACAGAACATTGAATATCAAGGCAGTACAAGATCAACAGAACATTGAATATTAAGGCAGCACACGATCAAAAAATATGAAAATACTTACTCATACTTTGAATCTTTCCAGTGTCAGACATTCTTTTAATAGTTAAAAATTTTAAAATCTTTCTTAGATTAATTCTATCTATTACATAAGCAAAAATTTACAGGGTTGGCTATCCTTCTTAATTTAAATATTTACGAATCAATCCAAACAGAATTCCAAGCTGTAGGGTTTTTCTCAATAACAAAACTGATTTATAAACTAGAATAGAATTCAGTTCAGTTCATATGTCATCCGATCTCCCTATGAGTTTCCTCCTACAGATATCAATTTCATTTAATAATAATTCTATTCAGTAATGATTCTCATTTTATTTGGTCAAAATTCACATTTCATTTAATAATAATTGTAATTGTGTTTAGTAACTATTCTAATTTCATTTAATAATGATTCTAATTTCATTTAGTAATAATTTTTAGTTCATTTAATATTGATTCTAATAGACTAATCTACTTTACGGCATTGTACTATGGCACACTGTAACGTATCTATACGTATTGCATTGTACGGCGCGCTTTAAGGTATTGTATCGTATTACGCTGCACAGTTTTTTAAATAAAAGTCTACATGTACAACGTACTTTCTACAACGTACTACAAGTTACAGCGTACTACTAAACTAAAACTAAACTACTAACGTATTACGCGCACCATAAGCACAATTGTCTGTTTCAAATAAACAGGTGTTGGTTGGTTGGGTCAGTTGTGCTTTTGTATTGATTGTTTTAATTATACTGTAACGTATAATCAATCTAAATGTAATCGTTACATAATTTTCAGTTGACTATTTTTGTTAGACTGCGCGAACAACATTAAAGGTTGGTCTTGGCACACCAGTTTTAATTCTTTATTTTTTTAAACTACATAAAATGGAACTCAATGTGATAATTTGACAGTCTAGATAGGCGGACTTAACAAAAACTATTTTATGTTATATTATGTTATCAACTTAACATCTCCACAGTGCTAAGGTTAATAGCTTAGCAACTGTGCTAATGTTAACAACTTAACGACAGCGCTAAGGTTAACAACTTTACGACATAAAGACAGAGCTAATGCTAACAACTTGACAGAGACAGAGCTAATAAGTATAATATAGTACATATATATTACCACAAATTAACGTATATGCTGACCACTGCGTATATTTGACATTCCTGTCACTAGTTTATATCCTGTATGCACTTGTTCTATTGATTGCGGTTCTTTTGTTTATAACTACCATTAACATTCGGTTGGGAAAATTAAAATTTTAATATTAACAAAGCAGTAAGCCATAGTGAAATACATGAAGATAATTAGGAGTTTCTCTTTACACAGAGTCTAGCAACAGAAAGCACTGCCACGGTGGCGATTAAAATCTAAAAACTAAAGTAATATTAATAACGCAATGAACATTTACAAATATTTTAAAGCTATGCACTAAACGTTAAATAAAGTACTCAACTAACAGTAACCCAGTAATATCCTTCCAGTTCTGATTACTAATAACTTCGATTCATTTAACGTTATCACACTGTTACACTAACGTGAATATATTTGCCTTGTAGCCTGGTATATACTGATATACTAGGAGGTTAGGCCTACACTTACAGCCTATAGATTGCTACACTATGCTACCACAGGCAGATTACAATACTAGAGCCCCGATACGTGTACCTCTACGATCACAATAGCCTGCTGAGCTTTTACCTAAGTGGCGCTATCTAAATATTATCTAGGGGATACGAGTTAGCTAGTTTCTTTTATATACAAGTATGGTGATTTTTGAAAAGAAACAAAGGATATGAGAAGGAACCATATGCAATGGACTTGCCATTAGGCGACAGTACACTAAGTAAAAATCATCGCTGTGGCCTTAAGGGGGCGTGGTTAAATTGTCATTCTTTTGTCTAAACAGAAGTTACAAGATAGTTAATATTAGGTGTATAACCCTCTTCTCTTCTCCAACTGCTCTCTACCCTACACCTGAATCAGCTCTCAGCATAGCCTTACCCTATCTACTCCACTTCATCATGGTGTCACTTGACCTTCATAAATTTGCTATAATTTGTACAATAACAGGAGCAATAGTAATCCATCATATATCTTAAAGCAAACCATCTAAAACCTTTTTGGTGATCTAAATAAATAAATAAATAAACTAGAACGTCTTTGCTTTGTACCAAATATATCAATAGATCGCTCAAATTCCTGACATGCAGCTTTAATGAAGCCAAGGTCTCTCTGTATCTCTATGCTCTAGCAGTCCTTAACTGTAACTTAAAACGTTTCACTGTATCGTGATGATTGCCTATAGTATAATTTGATACATAACACATCTTCGAATAAATGTGACAGGCGTCTGTTAATGATACTGCGGATAATTGTTATTCCCCGTAAAGTGTGACGATTCATTACTAAGGCTAAATGATATAGCCAATAGGAAATAAGCAAATAGATACTAAAAGGTGAAGGTCGGACGCAATTTGTAGATAAACAAATGTGGTTTCTGTATATCCGATCGTTGCAGGTTGACTGCACAAAACAATCGTTTTCAAGGTGTTTAGTTCTTGTTATAAGGTAAGAAATGGTAAAATGCTTTGCAGCCGTATATGTAACCATACGCTTTTATGGGTTAAATGTCAATACAAATATCAATTTAGGGAACATTTTCTAATTTTTCTTGAATTTATCACTATGTCCACTGCATTGTTTTGAAACAAACGACGGTCAGCTGTAGCGACGTCATGTGAGCTGTGACTTAATGGCTTTACGCCGAATTGCTATTATAGCTACAGGTAGCTTCAGAATTGCTACAAGAATTAGTCGCTGCTTACTTGTCAGGTATGGTGGTTATAGGTTCGAGCCTTTTAAACGAATCAGTTTATAAGAGTCTGAAATTCGAATAAACAGAGTGTTAAAGTTTTAAAAAAAATACTTATAGAATTAAATACTACTTCACTGTACGCTAATTTGCAGCATCATCGATTGTGATCATAAGGCAATTCATGAACAGTAGGCGTGTTTAGTTTAGGTAGAGAGTACATGAATATTATGCTAAGCGCAAATACATACCTTACACATGATTCACTTCTTAACAATAAAATAATGGTGTATCACCATCTGAATGTTACAATGAGAAACTTGTAATTGGGCCAACAAACTGGTAATTTTGGGGTATCCTAATGATTGCCTAACCATGATAAACAGTGTCGACTATACAGCGTACACCGCATGCATCAGCTGAATAGGCCTTGGAAATACTGCTAACACTGTAACACAGTGCGATACTTGTGAGAAACCCGCTATGATTTGACAATAAGTAAGAGTTTTAGCATCGAAATTGTAAACATGGTCACGACACTGTCATATTATCACAATTTTCAGTAATTTCTCGACATACTGGCTGCATTAAATGCATTACATTTGTCTACGTGTTTAAAATAACGTCAAGATTATCAAATGTAAAATGACTTGTTCACATTAATTTACTTTAAATTGCTTTTCTCCAGCTCTCAAAATTGCAAAATGATTTTTAATTTTCTTAGAATTTCTCTCATGTCTGCTCACAGGCTGCCGCAGTCCATTGGTATCAGTGTTCCTCGTGTGTTGTGCGATTAGTGGGAATTGATGTCCCTGACATTGAACTATGGCGAGGAAACGGACGTTAAATTCTTATTGATTGATTGATTGAATTGAAAGCTAGGATAAAGGTTTTTAGGACCCCATGCAGTATATTTACAGATCTCCTAGTATCTCATACGGGCCCTAGCCGGGGAACGCCCCTAAAAAATAAGTTCTAGGGGAATATAATTCCCTGAGCCCCCCCCCCACGTTAATCACCGGCCGCGCCTATAGAAAGTTGACGCTCAATTAGTGCATCAACATCCGGCTCCCATAAAAACAATAGAGAGCTAGGGGAAGAGAGATTCGTTGAAGTAGAGCTTGATAGCCAAACCCAGGCTGGGCGGTTACATCGTGACACGATGTTGTTCCTAAATACGTCAATCCGCGGTTTCACTTAAATTCTCCCATAACCGCCTCTTGAAATGAGGTCAAATTGAAAATCACAAGATTCAAGAGTTCAAATCTGCTGCTCATAAAAACAATTGTTAAAATTTACTTCTTTGTAATGGTAAAGGAGTATTCTTGCGTAATAATTAATACTTTTGTATACTAATAATGTCTGATCTTACCAATGTTGTGCCCGGGTTGCTGAAGAATGTACCAACCGTGGACTGTACATGTCGTAAATGGCCGAAATTAAAGCATTAAGATCTACGCCAATGTCAGAAAGGGCATTTGGTTGGTGAGCACCTAGGCTCCAGAAATTTCTACAATTTAAAAAAAAATCCCAACCCTAGTTAAACTGGGATTCAATTAAAGATGATGATGACTGTTTTTAAAAGGTAAAGGTGTATGTTTGTATTTGCTAATAACTAATACATCTGTGTATTATTAACGTTTGGACAAATTGTTCATTAAAAATATTATAAAAAATTATAATATAGGCTACATGTATATTTAATAGCTAGAAATTATCCAAGTTTCATTAATAAGTAATAATAATGATATTAAAAGTTTTTGGGAAAAAATACTCTATCTAATGTCCGAGCCCGAGCCAAGGTAACGAGTTTCCAGCTCGATAGCGTATCAGTGATGGAAAGAACTATAAAGGTCATTCGTTTTTATATCTTTAAGTAAAGATCCCTAATTATTATCGTCGCAAGCTTTAATACTTTATTTTTCTCAACTAATGGATGAACATGATTATTGATTTAAAAGCTAAGGTTAACGTCAGTTTCCTCACTAGAAAACGATGTCAGTGACGGGCGAGCCCAGGATTTGAACCCGCACCTAACTGATCCGCGGTCGAGTATCTAACCGACTTCGCCACTGGCTCCAGCCAGTGGCGAAGTCGGTCGGTTAGATACTAGTCTATATAGTGCCTTAAATAAAGAGTATTAATTAGTATCTTGGAAGGTATATAACTCTTCCACAAACATTTATTTATTTCTATGCTTCATGTTTATTTTCATTTCATCATGCGAATAATTTATCATATCATCCAATATCCCAAGCATCGGTGTTTTCCTAACCTTCTTTCCACCCATTCTTCCTTCAGTCACTAGTTAACCGCTCCCTCTCAGAGCTTGACCTATCCCGCTATTCTTTCTATTCATTCTACCACCTGTAGTGATACTAATGTTTTCATGTTTTTCATGTTCATGTAATGTTTTCAAGTGATTCATGTTTTCTGCTCAGACAATATGTAACTCTCTGCCACAAGATCTTCGATCTTGTGATTGTATTACTACATTCCTGGGCAAGCTAAAAACCCATCTCTTTCCTCCATAGGTCTAAATTTTGACCCGCTTGCCTTGGATCTTGGACTTGCACTGTTTTGATCTCGCTTTCTCTTGTGGTCTCTGTGCACTCAGTCGTCATCGTGTGGTGCTTTGGCGCCTGTTTGTGTAGTGTCTGCAAGAGACGTCCCTGACATCGCCGTATGACGAGGAACCGGATGTTAAGTTCTTATTGATTAATTGATTGATTGATTGATTTAAGATTTTCAAAGTACAACATTAAAATTTCGCCGAGTTTTTGTCATAATTCCTATAATTGCTATATTTTACGTACATCTGATAACTTTTGCTAAGCTAAAATATAATATTTCTTGTTATGATTTGAAAGATTTGACACTTGTTATTTTTGCTATTTAACACAATTTTGATGATATTGCTATTTATTGAATATGGCAATTTTATATTAGTCTATTTTGTCTTAAATTTGGTATCTCCTAGAACTTTAATAAATCTTATAGCTGATATTAGCAATTTGTTAAATCGGATAGTTACTATAATGTTATTTAATTAAATATACTGCAGTATTTGATCTCTACTTTTTTAAGAGAGATGACAGTTGGTAGTAGTATATTAACCGTTGTAAATCTGATAATTGTTGCTACTGTGCACTGTGTTGAACGTTGAAATTTCTATTTCACAGAACGAATAACTATTGTTGCTATTAAATCTGCCAGGTAATGCTACTATTTTCTCCCATAGATATTACTGCTATTATCTTGCACTGATATTACTGCTATTATCTTGCACTGATACTACTGCTATTATCTTGCACTGATACTACTGCTATTATCTTGCACTGATACTACTGCTATTATCTTGCACTGATACTACTGCTATTATCTTGCACTGATACTACTGCTATTATCTTGCACTGATACTACTGCTATTATCTTGCACTGATACTACTGCTATTATCTTGCACTGATACTACTGCTATTATCTTGCACTGATACTACTGCTATTATCTTGCACTGATACTACTGCTATTATCTTGCACTGATACTACTGCTATTATCTTGCACTGATACTACTGCTATTATCTTGCACTGATACTACTGCTATTATCTTGCACTGATACTACTGCTATTATCTTGCACTGATACTACTGCTATTATCTTGCACTGATACTACTGCTATTATCTTGCACTGATACTACTGCTATTATCTTGCACTGATACTACTGCTATTATCTTGCACTGATACTACTGCTATTATCTTGCACTGATACTACTGCTATTATCTTGCACTGATACTACTGCTATTATCTTGCACTGATACTACTGCTATTATCTTGCACTGATACTACTGCTATTATCTTGCACTGATACTACTGCTATTATCTTGCACTGATACTACTGCTATTATCTTGCACTGATACTACTGCTATTATCTTGCACTGATACTACTGCTATTATCTTGCACTGATACTACTGCTATTATCTTGCACTGATACTACTGCTATTATCTTGCACTGATACTACTGCTATTATCTTGCACTGATACTACTGCTATTATCTTGCACTGATACTACTGCTATTATCTTGCACTGATACTACTGCTATTATCTTGCACTGATACTACTGCTATTATCTTGCACTGATACTACTGCTATTATCTTGCACTGATACTACTGCTATTATCTTGCACTGATACTACTGCTATTATCTTGCACTGATACTACTGCTATTATCTTGCACTGATACTACTGCTATTATCTTGCACTGATACTACTGCTATTATCTTGCACTGATACTACTGCTATTATCTTGCACTGATACTACTGCTATTATCTTGCACTGATACTACTGCTATTATCTTGCACTGATACTACTGCTATTATCTTGCACTGATACTACTGCTATTATCTTGCACTGATACTACTGCTATTATCTTGCACTGATACTACTGCTATTATCTTGCACTGATACTACTGCTATTATCTTGCACTGATACTACTGCTATTATCTTGCACTGATACTACTGCTATTATCTTGCACTGATACTACTGCTATTATCTTGCACTGATACTACTGCTATTATCTTGCACTGATACTACTGCTATTATCTTGCACTGATACTACTGCTATTATCTTGCACTGATACTACTGCTATTATCTTGCACTGATATTACTGCTATTATCTTGCACTGATATTACTGCTATTATCTTGCACTGATATTACTGCTATTATCTTGCACTGAAGGTATTACTGCTATTATCTTGCACTGATATTACTGCTATTATTTTGCACTGATAACATTGCTACAATCTTGCAGAGACACTACTATTTCCTCACATCGCTGTCCTCCCATTGTTTCTCCGTGGTTTTGTATTTTGAAGCCTGTCTGATGTAGGTGGCCGGCATCAGCTGCCGTCTTCTAAAACTTTCTCTCACTCGCTGCTCTCTCTTCCTCATCTTCTTTCTGAAATAAGTGAATTATGATACACATTATCAATTGTTATGTTCTTTCAAATCAATTAAACTATCAATCAATCAATCAATCAATCAGAATATCAATGAAAATAGCTATTACAAACCGTCCCTTTAAGCAGAACAACTAATTCTCTCTCTCTCTCTCTCTCTCTCTCTCTCTCTCTCTTAGTGCACTGCCCAGTGGCAGGTCCATGGCATATAACGCCTTCACTCTTCTCTGTCTTCCACATATCAGTGGATATTTAAATCATCGAAATTCCCAATTTGAGTCCGTCTCAGCTTCTCTTTCCTTCCATGCATTAGGATTAGGAATGTTTGATTTTTTATAATTAAATGATAGTGCAATTATTATTGATTGATAGTATTAGAAAAATAGCACTATTGTGAGTTTTTTGTTATTATTAGCAGAATAACACTATATGAGATTATTTGTCACTGCTAGCAGAATATGACTATAGTGAGATTTTTTGTCATTGTAATCAGAATAACACTATAGTGAGATCATTTTTATTATTAGAACAATAACTCGGTGATGTATGATGCAGGACAAAGAGTCAAGTGATGGTATAACATTATGAAAGCTACATCTCTAAAAGTAAAAGCTAATGTTAACGTCAGTTTCCTCACTCGAAAGCGATGTCAGTGACGGTCGAGGCCAGGATTTGAACCCCGCACCTATCGATCCCCGGTCGAATATCTTACCGCCATCGCCAGAGCTAGTGGCGATGCCTTGTTTTATGACGCTAAACTTCTATTAGATGATTGTGATCTTTGAATGCTAATAATTGAATTGCTGTCGCTTAACTTGATGCAAGTTGACGGGAAGAGTTTTCGATGAGGAAGCAAAACATATATTCGTCGGCGTACGATTGGCTTTTAAAAATTATATTTTGATTTTGGAATGAAACTCACTTGTTTGTTTTTCCTTTGCTCCTTAATAACAACAATTAATAACAACAATTATAGTCCCACAGTCATCAATGACAACATCGAGCACAAATTAATTATAAAAAATTATCAATACAAATATCACACAAATAATCATGCTTTGACGCTGCTTGGATATAGTCTAGCTCCTCCTAAGATCTTAGTTTGTGATTTTTGTTTTCATTATTAATTATCGTATTTACGAATACTTGAGCATTTAGCATATCAATAATTGTATTATATTTCTAACCTCTTTCTGACGTGGAAGCAGACTACCGTAAATGTTATAGTAAATGCAACTATTAAAATGGCAACGATTCCTGCAAATATACAAGAAAAGAATTAATTAACTGTACTTTGATCAGAGAGCATTCACGAGAAATCGTCTAAAGATCTCTGCGTTCATAAAGTCCACCACCAACATGTGTGTACCCTGAACCTTTCTTAAAATATTTGTATGCAGGCAGGTAGGTAGGTTGTAGTGTGTTTATCGTCAAGGTTCAGATGTACAAAGCTTCTCTTCAAGACGACTCGACACACTCGAGCTACCGTCACAATGGTTAAGGTAACAAACAGTAAGTTATTGTAAAATGTTTGTAGCCTTGATGGGTTTATATCAGAGTCCTAGGGCCTGTGAATGTCCAACGTACAAGTTCTTTGTATAATGCGTTATGTCGTCTTGATTTTCGTGAAAGTAAAATATGTTAAATTCAATACTTCTCATCATAACAATAATAATCATAGTGCCTATATGATACCATCCATAACAGTGCCTATATGATACAGTCTTTAACAGTGCCTTTATGATACCATCTATAACATTGCCTTTATGATACCATCTCTAACAGTGCCTGTATGATACCATCTATAACATTGCCTTTATGATACCATCTCTAACAGTTCCTGTATGATACCATCTCTAACAGTGCCTATATGATACCATCTATAACAGTGCCTATATGATACCGTCTATAACATTGCCTATATGATACCATCTATAACATTGCCTATATGATACCATCTATAATAGTGCCTTTATGATACCATCTATAACAGTGCCTTTATGATACCATCTATAACAGTGCCTACATGATACAGTCTCTAGCAGTGCTTACATGATACAGTCTCTAACAATGCCTACATGATACAGTCTCTAGCAGTGCCTACATGATACAGTCTCTAACAGTGCCTATATGATACAGTCTCTAGCAGTGCCTACATGATACAGTCTCTAACAATGCCTACATGATACAGTCTCTAGCAGTGCCTACATGATACAGTCTCTAACAGTGCCTATATGATACAGTCTCTAGCAGTGCCTACATGATACAGTCTCTAACAATGCCTACATGATACAGTCTCTAGCAGTGCCTACATGATACAGTCTCTAACAGTGCCTATATGATACAGTCTCTAGCAGTGCCTACATGATACAGTCTCTAACAGTGCCTACATGTATGTGACTCAAAAACAGATGTTGAAACTAATTTGATCGCTTTGTGAACAGTTTATTAGCTGCGTAAATATCGTTATTTGTATTACAAACGTGTAGTTGATCTAATTTTTAATAAAAAATAATTATACAGAAATTATTTTCAAACTACGAATACTACATTATATTTATAAATGTATCTATATTTCTAAGAATTATATGACAAACATGAAATTATCTCCACATCATTATGTGTTTAATCTAAAGGACATAGCAGCACTATTTTTAAACCATTTAAATTGGTTTAACTGTAAACTATAAACCAGAAATGCCAAATGTTTTTTTGCTTACCGGCGATAATGAGCATAGCGATTTGATATTCAAAACCAAACCAGAGTTGTGCTTCGTTGTTTTGTTCTACCCCAGTAGCTGTACTACTGCCATTCATATACACACCACTACCATTACCCAATGTTACAGCGATTGTTGTGTCTAACTCTTCACCGTCCCTATTTCCATTACCATTTAGTTCATGACTTCCGCTAGCTTCTTTCAGGTTTCCAAGACTAATTGAGTTGATCCCATCATGAGTCCAGCTTTCATGGTTCATTTCATTGTACCTGTAGGGGTCGTTTGTTACATACGACTCCTCACCTTCACTTTCGTGGTCGTGTTCAGCTTCATCTGGAGTCAACGCAGGTTCGAATGTTTCATATTGATAATCCTCATAGTCTTCTTCAATAGCGTTTTCATTATCTACTTTATTGTTTTTGTCTTCGTGTATAATATTTGCTAGATTATAGTCTTCAATGGCAGTGCTATCGCTAAAGCTGTGCTTGAGATTGGCAGGATTTTCTGTGACAGTGTTACCAAAATTTAATTCAAAATCTCTCTCTTTCAGTCTTACATCGTTGCTACTGCTATTTATATTGCTAATCGTATTGATACTAGTTATACTAGTATCACTTGCGGTTGAGCTGTCAACAATATCTTTGCTAGGTCTGCTATCGATTTCCACCCAGCTAATGTTGTTGTTGTTAATGTTGCTGATATTGATAAAGTCGCTTATGTTGTTGTTGTTGTTAATATTGCTAATGTTAGTAAAGTTGCTAATGTTGTTGTTAATGTTATTAGTGTTGCTTATGTTGTTAAAACTGATATTTTTGCTGTCTCTAATTGTTTCAGTAGTTGAAGACAACTGATCCTGTGTAAACATAACATCTCTTCCATCACTTCCATCTCTTCCATTACTTCCATCTCTTCCATCACTTTCATCTCTTCCACCTCTTCCATCTATTCCGTCTCTTCCATCACTTCCATCTCTTGCTTCACTTGTGCTACTACGTACTGGTGACGTCGTTTTCCCAGTACTCATCATCATCTTTGTAGTAGTAACTGGTCGAGGTAACTGACACCCGTAATGTATCGTCATAAAATCCATGTAACCCCTGCATGCACTCCACTCGAATTCCTCGAATCTAATCCTACAGTCTCTCCTCTCATCGCATAAACCTGCTACGTCATGGAAACGTGAGCTGGATGACGTAATGTTCATTCTGTCTAGCGACAGAAGACAGTCTCGAGAGCCCTGACAGCAATCCTGTGCGCAAGATGTGTGGGGAGAGTTCTTTCCGTAGACAACTCTTTCAGTGTTGATGACGTAGGGGTCCGGACAGTGTAGGCCTATCACAGGGTTGTCATAACAACCAGGTCGACTTTTCTTGTAACCGCCATGTCCGACTTGAGTGGCGCAGCAGAAATACAAAAAATAAACAAAGAAAGTCAAGTGAACTCATACAAAATATAGTGTGTCGGCTATAGGGGAAAAATTCATACAATAAAAAGTGGAAACGAATCGCATTTTATTTATCATTGGATTTTTCTATTCTTTTTATACTATCTAAATTTCTATGCATTATTATACTTATAATAATTAATAATTAATTTATTATATTACATATTCAATTTTATCGTTTGTATACATCATTATACATTTAATATATTTATATTCAGAAAGAAGACTAGAGAGACAAGTTAAACTTCAGTTTTCTGCCTTGAAAGAATATCAGTGACGATGGCACTGGATTTGAACCCTGCAGTTGCTGACTCACAATCGTACAACTAACCGATATACTACAAACGCAGCCCGTTCTGATGCACGTTTAAAGAGTTTATAGAATTAATCAATTAAGGATTGAGTGATTAACTAAATAATTGATTAATTAATTGTTCGAATAAAAGCAACAAAACTTGTTATACAAAATAATTTATAATTAAATTTATAATTAAATATTATACTCATGCAAACATAAATTTATAACACGAAGCAATGAAAAATTCACGAGCCAATACAAAATGTTAAAGAGAATTAAAGGAATTATCAGAGCGAAGTGCATAGATTTATTGATGATGTGTGCTGTAATTAATTGATTAACTGTTTAATTTATTCAGAAATAGGTCTATTGATTGATTGATTATCTATATAAGTAACTCAATATATGTATAGGATTCAAGTGATTTAAGCGATTTTGATTTAAGTTTTTATAATTATATAATGATTCTATGATTCAAGTGACATAAGTGATTTTGATTTAAGCGATTATAATTGTATATGATTCAAGTAATTTAAGTGATTGTAATTGTATATGATTCAAGTGATTTAAGTGATGATAATTGTATATGATTCAAGTACTTTAAGTGATTGTAATTGTATATTATTCGAGAAGGGATAATTCTAAATTTAAACCTACCATAAGAAGCCAGACATCCGTGTATTGAGATGAATTTTAATACTGAATACAGCTTCCACAACAGCATTTTAATTTCTTTATGTTTTGTCGACAACTTAACTAAATTCTTAACCGACTATCTAATTTTCCGCATAGTTCTTTATCAAAGTATTCGTTTCATTTAAATGATTACCAAACTATCCGGTTAAATGATAACCAGACTATCCGGTTCAATTATAACCAAACTATCCGGTTAAATGATAACCTATCTATCCACCGGTTGAATTATACAAAACTATCCCATCATCTGCTCAGCTACATGTATATGTAAATATCCGGTTTTTCCTCCAATTACACTATTTGCTTGGCTCATTTATCGTATTGTCGACCAATGAAACAACATCCTAGATTTATTTAGCAATCTAGGCTAATATCCTAAATTATCAATCAATCAATCAGTCAATCAGTCAATCAATTAATCAATCAATCAATCCATCAAGCAATCAATCAATCAACCAACCAACCAAACAAACCAATCAATCAAGCAATCAATCAATCAATCAATCAATAAGATCATACTTTATTACTTTATTTCTCTACGAATGGAAGTAATTCTCCACTGATCTATCGAACTTTCCCTTTCGATAGACCCGCCTAGCGCTCTGTTCTAACTAGACCCCTAGTGACATCGCTGCTGCTCTCAGCCTCTCCGCGTAGCCTCCTGTTGACCGCTCTGTGCAGTGATAAGGGTTATTAAGCGCCTCTCCAATGTTTACACAGCAGAGCTGCTGTCAGGTTGCTGGCTCCTGGCCATACGTCACTCTGCTAATTTGTTATAGTGTTTTATTGTAGTCTTCTTTTTTATAGTGTTTTATTGTAGTCTTCTTTTTTATAGTGTTTTATTGTAGTCTTCTTTTTTATAGTGTTTTATTGTAGTCTTCTTTTTTATAGTGTTTTATTGCAGTCTTCTTTTTTATAGTGTTTTATTGTAGTCTTCTTTTTTATAGTGTTTTATTGCAGTCTTCTTTTTTATAGTGTTTTATTGCAGTCTTCTTTTTTATAGTGTTTTATTGTAGTCTTCTTTTTTATAGTGTTTTATTGTAGTCTTCTTTTTTATAGTGTTTTATTGCAGTCTTCTTTTTTATAGTGTTTTATTGCAGTCTTCTTTTTTATAGTGTTTTTTTGTAGTCTTCTTTTTATAGTGTTTTACTGTAGTCTTCTTTTTTATAGTGTTTTATTGTAGTCTTCTTTTTTATAGTGTTTTATTGCAGTCTTCTTTTTGTATAATGTCCGTATTGATAAAGCCATGCAGATCCTCTAATCTAGACTAAAATCTAATCTTTCGATCTTTGAGAGAAACAATATCTAATAAAAAAGAGTCTAAGAGAGAGAGAGAGAGAGAGAGAGAGAGAGAGAGATAGAGAAGATAAATCCGAGCACAACGTTAGTTTCACCACTAGACTGTTATTTCATTGCTGATACTGACATGTAGTTGAAGCCTGCAATCATTACTCTCTCAATGGTAGCTTTAATTTTGATTCGAACAAATTTCACGAAAGGTAAGGTTTGAAATGTTAAAAGTCTCAACTTTCCCGACGTCACGGGATGAATTCAAGGTAGGGCTGGCAAGAGATTCAAATCTCGGACATTCACAGGACTGGTGAAATGGGTAAGTGACTAAATTGCCTGAAGGTTAAAAATGTACGCTTAGTATCATTAGTGATTGATATCGTCATTGATGATCGTTTCACTTTGAAATGTGATTTCGACATCATTGCATAATCATTTGGCTTGAGAATTGGCGAAGTCATTAAAACGAAGTCATTGACGACAGATCGATAGAGTTAACTTTCAGCTTGACGGTGTCCAGATTGTGCTTCTTCAGAAGTTGATATACCTGGGTGCACCCTTGTAGCATAGTAAAAGTAAAAGTTAACACGGATTACTGTAAAATGATCAACTATGTTGATATCTATCACTTTTAGTATCACACGTTTAAACCGTTAGGAAATTAGACCATTTTCCGTAAAAATGAAGTCCAGTGAATTGAGAGATTCTTTCAGTTATAGTTGCTGTTGAAACGAGTGGCATATCCGGATTAGATGTTGCCAAGGACATCCGGCTTAGATGTCACTCAGGACATCCGGCTTAGATACCTCCAACATCACTGATCTAGACATTAATCCACATCCAAATCCAAACATAGAAATGAAGAAATCTAAGGACGACGACTGGGGTGATTTGCCCGTGTCTTCAGAATGGAGCTGACTTTCTCAGCAACTCCTCTGATGTGACTGACCCTCCCAGCGGAAGATCCAAAGATTGGCACCAACGATAACGTGGTTCAATTAGAATAAGGAGGACACAGATTAAGCATCGGCTAGAACAGAGAGACCGCATTGAGTCATCCCGCATGGACACGAGTCGTACATACAATAGTTAATGTTAACATCAGTTTCCTAACTCGAAAACGATGTCTTTGACGGGCGAACCCAGTATTTGAACCAGCACATACTGATCTGATGTCGATTATCTTACTAACATCGCCATTGGCTCCATTGATGCGATGATACCATGAGTATAGACAACCATTGGCTGGCACAGTGATGTACGAGCTTAGAACACAGGCTAAGTGCCAGCTAGGCAGAAAAGAAAAAGAAAGAGAAAAGTTTTTAATTGTTGTTAGCCTGTTTCGTCAGTTTAGTAGTATATATTTTTTGCGGTAAGATTGCTGATATTACAATAAGCGACAACATGAGTAAAATGGACTTAAAATGTCAATTTTTTTGGGCTGATTTATACTACGCTGCCAGGAGAAGGTTAGGCGTTTAACTGTGCAAACAAAGTCAAGCTGGGCGCCATTTCCTGCCTTACAACTACACGACAGATGGGTTAGACAGAGAGGACACTTGATGCTCAAGTGCTTCTGCAGAATTACGTAAGAAAGGCCTTTCTCTGTAGCAGCCTTCAGTAATAGCCTTAGTCTTAGTGCAAATCAATACTGAGCCTTGAAGTCATTTATATGAGAGCTTGTTAAGATATTTGCCCTAATACTTGCAAAAGTATTATTGCCACTAGGCCTAAGAACACGTGTAATAGCGTAGACATATTTAAATAAATTCAAGTATACCTGTGTTTTGTACGGGTTGCTGAAGAATAGACCTACCTTTGAGAGCACGGGTCGTAAAAGGCGACAAAGAACGATGTTCCAAACCAACGTTAGAAGGAGCATTCGGTTTGGGAGCGCCTAAACTCCAGAAATTGCTACAAATTTTTTTATAGCGAATGCCAAAGAAGGTCTACTCGTATCTCGACCCTAACTGAATGGGGATTCAAGGAAATGACGATGATGATGACGATATTGATAAATGTAAATTAATGAACGAATGGTTGTCACTCTCAGCTCTGGATTAACAAATCTCTATTTGAAAATTGTAGCAATCGATCACCAAACCTTAGTTCTTTCAAACAATGAATAAACTAATTAGTCAATCCTGTTATTCAGTCGTTGATCAGTCGAGGAAATTGATCAATCAATTGATCAATCTTTTATTCAATAAATTAATAATCTGCTAGCCAAACAAGCATTCATCACTTAATGCTTGATGATTGAGAATTTAAGATCATATTTATAGTATTTAAGATCAATATGCATTTAAAATCATATTTCTGACAAGCTGGAGGGTAAGCTTAGACGAGCTATTTACATTTTAGCAAATACAGTTTTAGGAGAAGATTGAATAGATTTAAGAAGGCGCTCAGATATTTAACATTTAGACAAGTTTAAAAAAGATCTTGTCCATCAGGGATGATGTATCACTGGTAGTTAATAGATTAGTCATAAAAAGACAACAATACAATTAGAGTGCTACTGTTGTCCATGACAACTGTTTGTACAATAGTATTATGGTAGAAACATTTACCCGGATGCTATAAAAATTGTTGTAATCTTGCACAACATATTTCGCCACTGATATTTCGCATGATCATGGAGCATCGTACAGGCTTGTTGTTAAACAGGCATCGTAAGTTTTCAATCAGTGAAAGCTGATTCAGATTTTCTGATGTTAACTGATGAAATTGCTTTAATTAAAGCCGAAAAAGGGACGAACAAGACAAATTACGGAGTGCAATGAAATCCATCTGATTGTTGTAATGCATCTGATGCTAACTATTTATTTACTAAATGCTAAAAGGTCATATAAAGTTGTTTAATATCGTTAAACACATTGTCTTTGATTCTAAAAATAATTTAGCAGAATGATATTCTGTAGATATAGATTCGAATCCATGACGAGTCATTAATGTACCAGCGAGTTATACATGTATTTAATACTACAGCGCGTTCAGTTCAGTGCAATGCTAACTGGAATTAGCTATTGTATTGTTTTGTATTATAATGTATTGTATTGTATTGCATTGCATTGCATTGTATTGCATTGCATTGTATTGTATCGTATTTTACTGTATTGTATTGTATGATATTGAAGAATTAGCTATTGTAACTAATTATTCTCTCTCTCATTTTCTGCTAAGTGGCAGGTCCGAGGGATATATATACGCTCAGTGTGTTTCACGCTCCATTAAGAGCACTGCTTAGATCAATAAGTTAATCCCTTCATGAAGGCTTGTCCATATGCCTTTTCCATACTTTTTAGCTTTTAGCTTTGAAAAAATATGGATTCTGGGATAGTTTCTTGTTGAATTTCTTGGTATTTGCTCAGTTTTTGATATATCATTCAACATGTAAAAGGTGTAAATAATTATATAATTAGAGTAGAGTTACACTTATTGTAATGGAATTACTGCATAACGATATAAACGAATAACAAGTCTCTATAAACAATTTTCTCTCTCACATGTGTTGTTATATAGTTGTTTATTTATTTGAAACCACTACACTTTACTCAGTAGCATATCAATAGACAATAAACTGAGACAGTTAAATTAAACAATAAATAAAGAATTATGGAAACAAGTTATGCTCATTTGCGAAATTCACAGGATGTTATTCATATATTGGTCTTTAAGTGGAATTGCGATATCTTTATCATTATCTTTGCGTTATCAAAGCAAATAGATATCATTAAGTGGATGGTCTGAAATGCAAGTGAAACTAGGTTTGACATAGTAAAATTAATATTATTATGCTGGTCAAAAAAATTACGTTGATGCAAACTTTCACTGTGATGAAGATAAGGTGAATTTGTGGAAAATGTTATTTTAATTTATATAAGATGAATGTCATAGGAGAAATTAATTTGCTTTTGAGGAAAACTGAGTGAATGCTGATGGAACAAAGCTATTGATGCCGCCGAGAATTGAACTAAGGTATTGAAATTAAAAAAATGAAATGAAGCGATGCAAACTGAATATCTTATGACGTCATCATCATCATCATCTTCTAAATCCCAGTTTAACCAGGGTCGGGATACGAATAGATTTTCTACATTCCTCTCTGTCCAGTACCATATCATCAATCAATCCACTACTTTTCATGCCCTTCTTAATTACCGCACCCCACGTCAATTGTGGTCTACCTCTCTCTAGCTTAACATCCAGCTCTTCCCTCCAAACTCTCCTTACTACTTCCTCATGAAAATGAATCTTATGACAAAATTATAAAAATTTTTAATCTTAAAACCCAAAAGAATTTTGAGTTTGCGTGTTATGCTCTGCGTACAATAGCATGTCTGAAGAATTAGGTGGTCTTAGTTAGAACTTAAAAAGAGTCTCAATCACTATCAATTTACAAGTAATAATTATTTAATTTATGAAATTTATTAATTTTAAATACAAATTTATAAATTTATTCTTGTTGCGTCCGCGTTGCTGAAGAAAAGACTAACCTATAATTGTACGCGTTGTAGAATAGGAGCATGCGCTAAGGTCTATACCAACGTCAGCGCATGTATGAGTATTCGATTGGTGAGCGCCTGAGCTCCAGAAACTTAAAAAATGGATGTACCGACCCTATTTATTAAACTGGGATTGAAGGGAAACAGAAGAAGATGACGACGACGACGATGATGATGATAATTATGATAGAAAAATTATAAATATAATAAATAATTACAGTAAACTGATATGTTCGTACGGACTGTACATTGTTAGTTTAGAAGCATCGCAGCAGGATGTGCAAGTGATGGCAACGTAAACATGCTAAATTTGTCATGGTCATTAATAAGTGTAGTTGCTAATTAGTAACTTGCTCATAATTGTCTGCAGTACGCGATGTGATGTATGTGATAAAAGAAAGCCATTTAGCACACCAAAGTCTTATAATCTTCTAAAATCACTTTTAACATGACTCTCTCTGTCTCTCTTTCTCTTTCTCTCTCTCTCTCTCTCTCTTTCACTCTCTATCTAGTTTTCTCTCTATCATTTGTTCACTCAGGATTTGGTGATCATGATTCACCCTGTAATCAATTTTGAAGACTATAACTGCACTGTTGTCATGGATGATATCTATCACTGTTGTCATGGATGATATCTATCACTGTTGTCATGGATGATATCTATCAATATTTTCATGGATGTTATCTATCACTGTTGTCATGGATGATGTATCTATCACTGTTGTCATGGATGTTATCTATCACTGTTGTCATGGAAGATATGTCTATCACTGTTGTCATGGATGTTATCTATCACTGTTGTCATGGATGTTATCTATCACTGTTGTCATGGATGTTATCTATCACTGTTGTCATGGAAGTTATCTATCACTGTTGTCATGGATGTTATCTATCACTGTTGTCATGGATGATATCTATCACTGTTGTCATGGATGTTATCTAATGTCGTCCACATCGCATCCAATAACGTTTCTATTCAGAATGATGGCTTTTATCATTTTTGATTGGTTAGTTTATTTATTAGGATATAGTTACATTGCCTATACATGTCTAAAATGATCTGCACTTATGCTTGACACATATATAATTACAGGTCCATTGCGAATTTAAATAATTAAATAATATATAATTCCAATAGAACTTGTCATCGTTTTATTATAAGTGAGGTTTTTGATAGAGTACTCTTATATGAATACAGTCAAATTATCAAAGTTTGTTATTCGTATGTGTCAATGGTAGAAAATAGTAAATTTTAAATAAATTATAATGTAGTAAGTAGTAAACGTTATCGAAAAAAAGGTTTGTTTCATCGCTCATATATGTAACCTATTCACAATTTAGGCTCTACCTGTAATTTGTTATGCTGTTACTGTTGGAATTTCTGTACATGAATAGAGTGCTGTATATGGAACGTAAAATAAGACTTTGGTATATATATGTACCTTGGACTTGCCACTAGGCAGAATCCTAGAGAGATAATTTGGATATTTTGATTTAAAGTTATATTCGAAGCATTCCATTTAATAGTATCGTTATTTATGAACGAAACTGTGACAACGGATTAATACACACAGAATATACAAAATTGAAATTCCCTTGACTTCTTTGAGAGCTCAACTAATATTTACCCATAGAAATTCGACTTAGGTTGAGACTAAGATCTAGCATTTTGAATTACTCACTATTTTTAATTAACAGGAAAATAGCGCGTCAACTTACAGAAAATCAACACTATACAAGATATGTATAAGTTTAAGAAGTTCAAATCTATGAAATTGAAATTAATGTGCGTTTTTTAATTTCCGTACGTAACCTTTCTTCAATTGCAAAAGATACCAAGATAAAATAAGTAATATTTCTGTATTAATTTATGTGAAAGTCTTAATAGCGTAGGGGTCACGTCTTGAACTTTTAAATGAGAGATCCTGAGGTGAATCCTCGTGGGTTCGAAATCCCAGCTGCGCTGATCTGAGAGTAAAATTTCGGACATTCACTGGACTGATTATACGGAAAATGGTCTAAATTGCCTAACGGATATAACATGTGGTTTTAAAAGTGATAGATATCAACATAGTTGATCATTTCACTATAATTTTTGTATACTTTCAATTAATTGTTATACATTTACTTATTTAAAATTAATTAATTAATTATTAATTAGTATCTGGACAATGTTACTACCTGTATTATTTCCCATCAGAAAATGAAGGAGCCCTTGAGCGGATGATTTTATTTGATTTGCTAATTCCAACATTTATAGTTTCACTAATAAAGTTTTATTGATTGATTGATCAGCCTTATGCATACACAAGGTTTAGAGCGTTGCCGTTTAAGAATTAAAAAAGCTGGTAACGCTATTGTTAACGTCAGTTTCTTCACTCGAAAGCGATGTCAGTGACGAGTGAGCCCAAGACTTGAAACCCGTACATACTGATCCGCGGTCGAGTATCTTACAGACATCACCACTGGCTCCAGCCAGTAAACTCTGCTGCTTGGTTGGTCGAACAAAGAAGAAGAAAATTACACTTAAATGAAGTAACAAATTTCACCATACGTCAAGCTGTTCATACATCCCGTGCAATAGAACACTATTGTAATTTCAGCCTACGAAGTTATCTGAGGTAAATACAGAAAAACAACGATAACAAAAATTAAAAACGTTAAAATGTTAAAAGGCAAAATGCTTTAAAAATTAGTAATTGACTCTTCTGTAACTTTTCTTTGGTTTGAATATTTATTCAAACCAAAGAAAAATTTGAATATGTAAATACGATCAAGTGAGAAAAAATTAATTAAAATTGTTTGAACTACATTGTTAGGGTTATACTCTATAGTATACAATACTATTTACTATATTAGGGTTATGCATTTAATTACTTGTTTACTAAGCAAATAATATAGCTCCTCCGTACTAATTAAATTAGTACGGAGGAGAGAGAACATTTTAAGAAAGACTGGAGTATGAAAACTGTAGGCTTACGATAAAGTGTAAAAATACAAGTTTTAAAATGCAGATGAGTCGGTTAAACTTGTGAATATTAATAGAAACTCCAAAACTCTGATATTACAGACATATTTATGATTAAAGAAATTTCTACAGAAGACATTAAGACTTAGCAGTCAATTATTAATAGGCTATATAACGATATAAACGAATAGCAACTCTCTATAAACAATTGTAATATATGAACTTTGAATATATGTCACAAACGGTAATATCTAGTATCGAGAAATACGGGGACTAGTAAGGATAACATTTCTCATTGAAATCTCTGACCAGAAACAGCTGGAAATTTCCTAGAATTGTCACCAAGTTCACATCAGCATCAGATCCATCAAGAGCCGCCTGGTTCTGACTAGGCCTACTGCAATGTTAGGCTACTGGCAAATTTTTGTTAAAGTAAACACGCATTATAGTGAAATGATCAACAGTGTTGATATCTATCACTTTTAATACCACATGTTTAAACCGTTAGGCAATTTAGTTCATTTTCCGAAAAACCAGTCCAATGAATGTTCGAGATTTTACTCTCAGATCAGCGCGGCTGGGATTTCGAACCCACGAGGGTTCAATTCACCTCAGGATCTGCCATTAAAATTTTATGACGTTACCCCTACGCTATTGAGACATTTTGAAATATTAGAATAACGGAGAGGCCCAAATTGAAGGCATTGATGGTTCAAAGTAATTAACACAACAAATGCTATCACACAATAAAAGCAAGATTTCACGACCGATTTTCATCCGTGGAAGATGGCAGGGTCGTCTATAGGAGAAATGTAATCAACTACAAGAATAAATAAACTTCCGGGATTATCTTCAAATGCATTATTATTATTAGGAAATCACTATTTTTTATGTTTTTTATCTTTATTTTTTCAGTTTCTAAGATTTTGATTAAAGATTTGGTAAGATTAAGTAAGATTTGGAGAAAACTTTAATGTGAATCGTTCAATTTAAATCTTCTATCTCAAATTTAACAAATCGTTTGAAAAGTTCAGTAATCGTGAAGAAATGTCAATATTATTAACAGCATATTAAGCTACATTTTAATGCATTTCTCAACAATACTAAAAATAATTTAGCTATATAGCCACTAGTGGATATTTTTTTAAAAACAATAATACCTATTTCATAAAATACACAATAGGCAAATTCTTACATATAGTCTAGTATAAATAATTTCTGAATTGAGTAAATTCAAACATAGAAGATATTTATTTTCATATAAATATTCCTATAATATCGACAAAAGCTCTTGCTTAAAGGCCTGCGATTTGAGTCCAAAATCAACTATTATACTGTATACTAAACTTTGGTTGAATATTTCAGCATTTACATCTCAAAAGTTACAAATTCTTTCTTTCTCTCTCTCATAAACTTTATTTCTCTATGTTCTAGCCATTGAAAGATTAAAGGTACGCAATATTAGGCTACATTTTCTATAAATCTCAAAATGGACTCTCAACAGAGCAATGGATTGCTCTATCGAAACATCCATTGATTTATTTTTAGCTTAATTAAGCAATCATGAAACTAAGGTAGGAAAAATGACTTCAACGTGCAGTCTCTTTTGCTTCCTCAGCGAATATCATGTCGCCTCTTATGCTATACAAGGTACTCTTCTGCTAGTTTATCAATAAACGTGTTTTATTACATTTTATAGTTTTTATCATATTTGGCCTTATTTTATTTTACCATAATAAAATGAATTAATTGTACAGTAAATGTGACATTACATTGTGTTCTATTGTATTGTATTTCACTGTATTGTTTTATGTTGTATTGTGTGGTATTGTATGGTATTGTATTGTATTATATTGTAGCGTGTTGTGTTACGGTGAAGTGTATTATATTGTATTGTGTTATGGTGTATTGTGTTGTATTGTATTGTATTTTTCTATTGAATTGCAATTTATTGTATTGTGTTGTATTGCCGTGTCTTCTACTGCCTTTTTATTGTACGCAATATTTATGTTCAGAATTTTGTCACATTTATTAGACTGCATATCAAATTTGCTCTATCGTGCAGTCAACCAGTCTCCCGTAGCAGTCGTTATCAACTAAAATTGGGTCATCATCTATCCATCCAGTTACCTCAATTTCACTTCTCTCAGTTTCAGACGCCATCTTCTTTTTCTTAGTTCCTCCAAATATTGACATAATTTGCTCAAATTTTAGCAAATTATTTACAGCGTCATCCCCTTCATCGTCGACTTTTAATGAACGATTTGATTGGTTCTTTGCCGTTGATTCTTCTGTTAGATTAATACCGGTTGGTCTAAGCCGTACTGCACCGATATCAAGACTTTCGGTACTGTTGGCTAGCCTTTCCACGGAACGTTGATGTAAAGCGTTGAGAAACTCTTGCTTCACAACATTACCTTCCTCATAAACCGGTTCCTCTTCATCAGATTTGATACCTTCGTATATTCCAAGCGAACACTCTTCATCAGAAGGCGGCGAGGAAGGTTTTTCCCGTTGGAGGAACTGCTGAAGACCTACTTTATGAGCGTATTCATAGTCATTGGCTGCGGATGACAAGAAATCGGATGATTTCTGCCAACCTCTCATCTGAGACATTCCAGCGATATCCACCTCCATTGCTGCCTCATACTCTCTGCCCTCATAACTGTGGCTCTGTCTCTTGAACCATTCCTTAATTGACTTCTTCTTTCTGGCCCCAGATCTCATCTGATCATCGTGTCCGTCATACCGGCCCAGAGTTTTGGACTTGTTTTGCAAATTCTGGTTAGGGCCACGTTGATAAGAGCCTTTGGGATTAGGATTTGGTAAATCTTTACCACGAGAGTCGAATTTTGAAGCTGCATTGGGAGATCGACTATTGATGGATACGTTCTTATATCTCTCCATGGTGTTCTTGGATGGATCGGCTGATGGATTTGGTCTTGTCGATGGAAGTTTTGGGGGAATCACAAGCTCGGGCTTCCCTTGAGTTTTTCCATTATCTACTGAAACAGTGAACAATTAATTACAATTCTGAAATTGTTCGTAGCTTTTGGTTAAAACTGAATGTCCAAGTAGTTTAGTATGTATAAGCCTAAAATCTAATGCCAACGTCAGTTTCCTCACTCGAAAGCGATGTCAGTGACGGGCGAGCCCAGGTTTTGAACCCCGCATATACTGATCAGCGGTCGAGTATCTCACCGATATCGCCACTGGCTCCAGCCGGTATACGGAGACAGTTATCATCTTGAATTTTTGGACTGCGCTACAGAATTTATGTGAACTCTGATGGGTTTGATTTAAGAGAGAGTTTATAGGAGTGTAAAATCTCATAAATTTATAGGATACCTCTGATATGTTTAATGAATAAAATTGCTGGCGGAATAAATATGTAAAAAAGTTTCCTGCTCGAATTGCATATTAGTGGCATGGAGGGTGCGCGAGTTGAACCCTGCACCTATTTAACCGCTGTGGAACATATTACAAGTGATATGTGTTATATAAATGTTTATGTGGTATATAAATAGATACAGGTGAGAGATATATACTGTAGATAAATGATAAATAAATAAGTATAGATAAAAATGATAGATATACAGATATAAATGATCGATAAGTATGTATAAATGATATATAAGTAGATATAAGTGCTAGATAAGTAGCTGTAAATGACAGATAAATACACTCTGTCTTATATAAAACCATATCTCTTAGAGAAATTAATGACGACAAAAAATGAACATAAAATTCAAGAGTAGTTTCACCTGACTGATTGGCAGAGCCCGGACTATTGACTACCTTAACCTCCTCGTATGGTCGATGTGTTCTCGTCTTCACATCTTCATCTTTGTGCCTTGGATCATCTGAGCTATCTTTTACTGATACCCTTTTGATCTCAACCTCGTCGTAGGAGTATTTTGTATGAGTTTTTTCAGCCCTCGACCTATATAACATCAGTAATTAGAAACAATCTTGCGATTTATTTTATACTCTCTCTCTCTTGTGCTCAAGCAAATGTCAGGTCACAGCTAGATACTGATGCTATCGGTCAAATGACAAGCTATTTCGGAAGAATACAGCGTCAACCAATATATTTGATTGCTATTGATGAAGCATTTCTCATAGTTTACAAGTTACAATAGCAGAGAATAGAATAGAATAGAATAGAATAGAGTAGAATAGAATAGAGTAGAGTAGAGTAGAATAGAATAGAATAGAATAGAATAGAATAGAGTAGAATAGAGTAGAATAGAGTAGAATAGAATAGAGTAGAATAGAATAGAATAGAATAGAATAGAGTAGAATAGAATAGAATAGAATAGAGTAGCATAGAATAGAATAGAATAGAATAGAATAGAATAGAGTAGAATAGAATAGAATAGAATAGAGTAGAATAGAATAGAATGGAATATAAAAGCATGTTATTAAAATAGAATCTCTGTCAGACTATATGAATCGAAAACAATTGGCAATTTACTGAGTGGCTGCTGCAGAATATTGTTAGACTAATTCTGAGGTATGACATGTAATTAGCACAAGATTACACTACCTATTCTAGCTCCTTATAGAGGACGACTGATACTGAGTGTGGTGCAGATTAATTTGGGATAGGCTGTCTTATCCTATGTCTTAAAAGCAAGAGATATACATGTACATATATATATATATATATATATATATATGTATATATACATGTATATATATACATATATATATATATATATATATATATATATATATATATATATACATTATTACAAACTCAGTATACATAATATAAAAGAACGTTGAACCTAACCCAGTCGCAAGATCTTGAGAATAAGGTTTAATTCTGTCTAACGTTCCTGGCAAGCAGCTTTGTTTTCCAGTTTTCCAGTTCCCATCGTCATATCCCGGAGAGAAGCTGCAGGTTTTTGCCACGGCCATTGCCACTCCACTTCCATCAGTGCTACTGCATGCTCCGGCACTTGTCGATCCGTCTCCGTGTCCGTATAATTTAGTCGTCGGCATGGTGATGTCGTCATAGTGCGTTGCCACGGAATCTCCCGTGACGTCATTCGGGCTGTCTATGCGGGCGTATGGTGATAGGGTAGATGAATCATCGCTGTAGGGGTTGACGTCATCGCTAGAGGCGGAGTCTATTCTGTGGTAGGGCCGAGAGGCGGAGCTAAAGCTGTCACTCTGGTCGTCAAAAGCCTGAAAAGAAACTCTACATTGGAGGTTGGAGTTGCGACCAGACGTCTTAAGGCTTTGTCTTACCACACGTTGTGCAGGCTCGGCCTGTAGCTGATGTGAACTAGGGAATTTGTGCCTAGGATGATCCTGCTGTTGCATAGTGAAGAGGTTGGCCGTGGACCTGGACTGAACTTCATGCTGCATGTTTGGGCTTCTCTTTGGTGAACTTTGAAATAGTCTCTGAGTCGGTTCCTGTGAGAGTGAATGACTTCCGGCTGCCACTGTCTGGTTAACATATAGCTGGGGTTGCTGTTGTTGCTGCTGCTGTTGTTGTTGCTGTTGTTGTTGTTGTTGCTGTTGTTGTTGCGTCAGAAGTTGCTGCTGATTTGATTGCAAGGTTCTTGAGTAACACTGCTTCACGTTTGGAGTTAGTGGAAATTTTCCACCAGTCAATGGAAGTGTGGAACCTGGGTCACGTGATACAGCATGTTGACGAGTAAGCGTTCCGAGTTTCTCCACGTTAATTTCCTTGCTGTTCAAATAAAGAGAAATATAGTACTATATGAATCTTTGCTTTCAGCCTGGTGTATTATATCGCATATCCATGTATTCTGTAGAACGATTAATACCCTAAAATAAAGATGAAGTCCTAAATACTTGATGAAACTAAAAGTAATAGTAAATGCCATACTGTGATATATAGCCATTTGTCATATAATGATACTGTGTGTCATATTTTTATAGTATGTCACATAGTGAATGATACACATGCAATAAACACTGTACATACACTTACTTAATTTACTTGACGAGGACATTACTACCTCAAACACTCTGTCCTGCTGCTATTAATTAATTATAACGGTACGAGTCCAGAAGCACTTACAAGCTCATTTGAGTGCATAAAAAGCTAAAACTAATGTTAACGTCAGTTTCCTCACTCGAAAGCGATGTCAGTGACGGGCAAGCCCAGGATTTGAACCCCGCACATACTGATCCGCAGTCGAATTTCTTACAAATATCGTCACTGCTCCAACGATAGCAGCAAAACAGTGGAGCGAATCATTAAATGATTATTTTAACGAATTTCTCTCTCTGCAGTGTCTGCAGTGTTTCTCCAAGTGGAAGGTCCAAGGATTAGATTCATGCTTACAGCAAGATTTTAGTTGCGATAAAGAGCACTACATCGATTAACGAGTTAGTCCATCGTGAATAGCTACGAGTTATCCACTCCTAAATGGATACTTAAAGTTTGCGAAATATAGGCCTATGGATTCGGTAGTGGCTTCCATTCCCTTCCTTCGTTTTTACTTAATAATTCACTTTCGTAAAACATTAGATAGAAAAAAGTATATTGAATATTGAACAATCATGAAAATTATGGAACCTAATTAGCTATATATATATATATATATATATATATATATATATATATATATATATATATATATATATATATATATATATATAGCTAATAATATTCGATTGTTTTTTTAATATATATACAGTATATACATGTATATACACCCATAATATAATATACAGTATGTATATATATATACATGTATATATATATATATATATATATATAATATGTATATATTACAAATAATAAATTCAAATACATGTATTATGTAATATATATATATATGTATATATATATGCATATTCTGAAAATATATATACATGTGTATGTAATTACATGTGTATATATTGATGAATGTGTCGCTTTGCCAGTCTCGCGTAGTTTCACTTATTAGGCTGATGTTTGTTCATTAATTCTAATTATTCCATCCAATTGTGACAAAACAATATCTTATAGGGAGACTAATGAATATCCTATAGTAATTATTCTTTTTGATAGATGTTGTCATAAACCACGCGCCACTTCAGTCCTGTTCAATGATTGCTCGATTAATAGTGACTTTACCATCATTATCTACTGAACTATATCTCATTCGCTACATTTGATTAACGCAATAACAAACAATAAAGAGATCAGGTTAGTAAAATAGAAATTTGTAACAATAACTAATTTGTCATAATAGAAATTTAGCTAAAGTTAAATTAAGTAGCTCAAATACAAAATTCAAAAATTCTTTCAACAATATGGAAAATGGAATTGAGCGCCTGGTTAGTTCATCAGCAACGGACGTACTATCATGAATTTAAAGTGAGCTATTTAGATATTTCATTTCTTCTGATAGATGTATGATTTACTGACTCACCTTACGGTTTATTATCATCAGATATGAAAAGTGATTGAAGTATATGGAATATTTCACAAAGATTTGGACTGACTAATTCAGGACGTAGATTGATTTTATGCTATGAAAAGTAGATCATACTTATAAATTATAATTTAATAAATGCTATTAGTTATCCATTGCTACTGTTGACATACAATGACAGTTTACTGAAGCTTTCTGGCCTAAGCATTCAAAATCCTGATGAACTGCCAATGCGTTAATTTGTCCCTGATATTTTGATATATCTGGGATTTTAAGATCCATAAACAATATTATTTGAGAGAGAATATGACAAAACGAGGAAAAAGAGGCAGGGGCAGATCGAGATTAGGTATGTTAGATGATTTAAAGACCCACTCGTATGTGGACATGAAGAGGAAAGCGGAAGACGGAGAGTAATGAAGGCGTTATGTGCCAAGGACCTGCCAGTCGGCAGTGCACTAAGAGAGAGAGAGAGAGAGAAAGAGAGAGATGACATAAAAAAATGTAGCGAAACTTGCAGATAATTAACGTAATCAACAGCAAAGAAATGATTAATCATAGAAAGGATTTAAAAAGGTTCAACGAACAAGTAAAGCAGTCTCGAAGACCGGTCGCCGCCAAGACACTACTACAGAAATGGTAGATTAAAAAGAGGATGTTTTGGACATGGCAGTGTAGTCGACACGATAATGCTTCACATCATACCTGCATGGTTAGGTGCAATGTGTGTATATAACGAAGAACAAAGAATCCAACAGGATACTAGTCAAAGTGTGCAGGAGAGAAAATCTAAGCAACGGATTTACAGCTTTAATCAATCAATAAGAATTAAACGTCCGGTTTCTCGCCATAAGGTAATGTCAGGGACGTCAGGCATTGTCAGGGACGTTTAATGACTGGTTGAGTTAATTATTACTGATTGACGAAGATAGATTGACTACTTGACTTGTTGATTGATTGAAATTGAATGATTAATTGAATTGAATTGAATTAACTGACTGACTTATTGAGTTGTTAATTAACTGAATTAACTGATTAACTGAGTTATTAATTAACTGAATTAATTAACTGAATTAACTGAATTAATTAACTGAGTTGTTAACTGAATTAATTAACTGAGTTGTTAATTAACTGAATTAATTAACTGATTAACTGAGTTATTAATTAACTGAATTAATTAACTGAATTAATTAACTGAATTAATTAACTGATTAACTGAGTTACTAATTAACTGAATTAATTAACTGATTAACTGAGTTATTAATTAACTGAATTAATTAACTAATTAACTGAGTTATTAATTAACTTAATTAATTAACTGATTAACTGAGTTATTAATTAACTGAATTAATTAACTGATTAACTGAGTTATTAATTAACTGAATTAATTGATTAACTGAGTTATTAATTAACTTAATTAATTAACTGATTAACTGAGTTGTTAATTTACCGAATTAATTAACTGATTAACTGAGTTGTTAATTAACTGAATTAATTAACTGATTAACTGAGTTATCAATTAACTGAATTAATTAACTGATTAACTGAACATTTAATTAACTGAAATCCAGGCAGACACATCCTTATTACTCAAGAGTTATGAATTGCAAAAGCACTACAATAGGCAATTGATATAAAAAATAGTCATTCGATTCTAACCTTATTATTTCGCTGACAGGCCGAATTCTAGGATCGTCAATTTGCAGGACTTCTAATCCCCCCACATGTCTTGTTTTGGTTGCAGACGCCGAAACTGTGGCATAGACTGGCTTGTAACTTCGATCAACCTGTTTTCTGATGTCATCTTTCCTCATAGATTCACTACCGACATTCGCTGGTTTAGGGTAAGCTAGGCATTCGGATGAAGAGATCACTTGAACTTTATGATTTATAGCAGGAGACTGCCGAGCTGCGGACCCCCTGTCCTCAAATCCACCTGGATTAAAACTACTTCCACTCGATGCTGGGTAGTTCGTGTCATTCTCTCTTTCACATATTCTTGATGTTGACCGTTGGTTTCTAGAATTTGAAGAAAATCCACCCTGGTTCACATACTGACTATTAGCTTTCTTTTCTTCATCAATTTTTCCTTCGTTCAGTAAGATCAGAGGTGAGTTAGAGTAATTATTTGAGCTAGTGACGAGCTGGTCTACAGCAGGCTTCAAGGCACAAGAAGAAGGGTGGTGAACCAGCGTCGCAGTCTCCGTCAGTCTGTCATATTTGACTAGACCAGTCTGAAAAGCATAATTAATCCAAATAGTATTGGGTATAATGTTAATAATAATAAAAAGGTCTAACGTCCGTTTCCTCATACAAGGATGATGTCAGAGGCGTTCCCTTATCACATGTCACTGCAAATCAGTTCACCTCAAACGATCTGAAAAAACATGTTCTGAAGGGAAAGAAAAAGATCCTAAACGAAACCGGTCCGGTGATAAAAAAACAATCAGGCAGGATGAAAAAAGTCTGTGGTGGGAAGAGATGTGTTTTCAACCTACAATGCTATATGTTTTTTATTCGTATGCTATGTCTTCTAATACTATTACTATCGACGATATCAATATGACATTGGCTCGTTTTCGACTTTCTTTGCGCAGTCGTTACTAAGGCAAAAGATAATAAATACTTACTACCCTGAAATTATTAGAGTTATATAAGTGGTTAATGCAATTAAGAAAAACTACTTTATTCTACTTGCATCCAACAATCACGATTGCTTTAAATCAAACGGCAAAGTCACTGAAGCCAATTTTGATTTACAAAATAATAATGCCGACGATTTCTTTATTTATTTCAATAAAACAAAAAGATTTGTAGAAAATTGAAGTTGTGTATTAGTTATATACGTGTGTAAAATATTGGCTTAGAGCCATGTAAGCAGTATGTTTTTAAATCTGCCTGACCATCTGATATCTATTGCTATGCATTCATTGTGGCTGTTATCTCTAGCCAATTTGTGAGAATTCAAAAACAACTTTAATTTTTGTTTAGTTTTTTTAATTTTTAATTTTTGTAATTTTTTAAAATTTAAATTTAAATTTAAATTTTTTAATTTTAGTTTTTTTAGTTTTTTAGGTTTGATGCCTCACTCTTTCCTTGCCTATTTTTAATTTTTGGTTGCCACTTTTTGATGCGACACTAAATAATATAAAGTATTTATATGTACGTTAACGGTTTTACAAAGGATTAACGTACAATCAAAGCCATCCGTCCACAAGGAAATCGTGTTAATAGATGTCATTCATGTCTGTTAGGAAACTTTAAAAAATCCTTCCCCTCTCTACATGCTTTTCAGTAGGACACATATCTCGACAGGGTTTAAAGAATGCTCCACCGGATCTCTAGTGAGAATAAACTACTCACTGGTCCAATTGGGTTACATTTCAGACTCGTGTGGTATTCTCGGTTTACGTTTTCAGTCAGTTCCTGATCATCTGTTACACGCTAAAGACGTCACTTCTAAATTCAGCGGCACGACGGCCAAATTATAGTTTAACTAATGATATACATAGAGGAAATAGAGAAGGTCACAGAGGCAGAGGCATTGCAAGCTTAGGAATGTTAGATGATTTAAAGATTAACTCATAACATGAAGAGGAAAGCGGAAGACAGAGAAGCGTGGAGGCGTTATATACCATGGACCTGCCAGTAGGCAGTGCACTAAGAGATAGACAGAGAGTGATGCACAACTAATCAAAACAGCTAACCTGGTTCCCGTGGAAATTAATCATTGCAGGCAGTGGATTGACGCGATCATGATATGATGAAGCATTACTGAGGTTAGGCTCTGTTGTCATATCGTCATTCAAACCGTTTATAAGAGTGACCCCTGCTGCATTGAGCTCTCTCTTTGTCTTGCCCTTATTCTTCTTCTGGGATCCTCCATCGGTTGGGCGGGGTTTTGAACTCAGATTGGGCGTGGTTAAAATAGAGGCGGAGTTAGCGTACGGAGTGTAGTAGTCGTCTGGATTTTTGGCTCTGGGATTTCCCCTATCAACTTGTTCCTCATCGTGCTGCCTGTTACTGTGATTTATACAAAGCAGCATAATTCGTTGCGTCAGGGTATATTGAAAATAGACCAATCAACAACTGCGAGTGCTTGCTAAGTGCATATTAACGCACTACTTGAGCATTATACTTCAAAGACTATTTAAATAATATGAAAAAGCCTATTTTATCACGTAAATACAACCAATAGAACACATTTTGTTATTTACATCAGCTTGATGATGCAAGGCGGGTTGCTAACCTCTCGTAAGATACGTTCTTGATGCACATTACTATGAATTGAACACATTGCTCTATAGAGAACATTCCATTGATTAATGTCATAAAGAATAAATAAAATAATTTTTTCATTGGATAGAAGTACTCATATATGAAGCATGCTTCATTGCAAGTATTTTATATCGAACGTTTCTGATGATGTTACAATCTTATATTACTTGCATCTTTGACTATATACACATAAGTATAGATTTCCATACTTTTATAGCTATCGTGCTATTTTGTATTCCATCGTAAATATTATTTTTAACAAAATTATTGCACTTAAATTGTTAACGAAATTATAGATTGTTATATCGATAGACAAATAGTGAGAGACTAAATGCACAATGTACATGTTCGTATCGTATTTCTTACACTCATACTTGCAGTCCTCGAGACCCGGTCTTAGTCTCGAGACCGCTTGAGACCGGAATTTGCTGGTCTTGGTCTCGGTCTCGAAGGTTCGGTTCTTGGTCTTGGTCGTGAATCTTAGTCCTGGTCGGTCTCGAACGATTAGTCAAGGGTATTTTCGAGATCGCTGCATATATTATTTTAAATTTTTTCAAGAAGTTGTGAGTAGACAGTTTGCAAAAATTATACATCGTGTAGAACAATAATGTCTTTAATGTCATTTTCTTTCTCTTGGATTGTTGTACACTGAAAAGTTTAGGCAACAGATTACTAGATGGAGTAGATATTTTAAAATTTGAAGCAGCTTTGGGAAACTCAATTAAATCAAATGTCAACATATACTGTAAAGAATAGAATTACATCGGCCTATAGTTAGCAAGAAGCCCTTAACATCCTAGTATACTGCACTAATTACTAATTTTCTAAAATATAACATTTAGGAATATCAATTAGGGTGTGCTATAGCCTTAAATAGGCTATGCTATTTCAATAATGCTCTGCCTGTAGGCTAGTGGAATAATTAAAGACACATGTAGAAGTCTTAATGACGTAATTTAGGCGTACCAGTGTTACCATCTCACTTTATCATGCTAGAAGCATGTTGTCTTTATTGGTCTTGGTCTTGGTCTGGAGGGGTCCACTATTAGTTTTGGCCTTGGAGTTTCGGTCTCGACTACATGTCTGCTTACAGTATAAATTCAAACAAACAGGAAATGAAAAATTCAATTAAATTTAGAGATAAAAACTGCTAAAAATAGCTAGTAAAATAACTAGTAAAAATAGCAAGTAAAAATAGTCAGATAGACAGACATACAGAGATATATACAGTAGATAGATAGATAAATAGATAGATAGATAGATAGATAGATAGACAGACATACAGAGATATATACAGTAGATAGATAGATAAATAGATAGATAGATAGATAGATAGATGGATGGATGGATGGATGGATGGATGGATGGATGGATGGATGGATGGATGGATGGATGGATGGATGGATGGATGGATGGATGGATTTATGGATGGATGTATGGATGGATGGATGGATGGATGGATTGATGGATGGATGGATGGATGGATGGATGGATGGATAGATAGATAGATAGATAGATAGATAGATAGATAGATAGATAGATAGATAGATAGATAGATAGATAGATAGATAGATAGATAGATAGATAGATAGATAGATAGAGGGGAAAACGAAGGAGATAGAGAGAGAGAGAGAGTCAGAGAAAGAGAGAGAGAGAGTCAGAGAGAGAGAGAGAGGGTATATAACCGCTTCGCTCTTAGTGCAATGAGTAGCATCACCAGTAGAGCGATGACGAATATTAAGGAGTAGAGAATCAAGGTTTCTTTTTCAAACTTTTCTTGGTCTCCCGCACCACTAAACAATCAAGCAGTAGAGTATGAATTAAAAACAATTAAATTGTTTGTTACAAAGCATTTAGCATGAACTCATCCTATGCATGTATCAGCGCAGTGAGGTTATTGCTCACAGGTTCTATCAGCACAGTCCTGATCATCCGAGTGGATTAAACAGCTATCCATTGAGCGATACTTCATCCTGTCTTTAATTTTTTTCTTTAGTTTCTTACTTTCTTTAGTTTCTTTCTTTCGTTAGTTTCTTTCTTTCTCTCTGCAATTATTTCTTTATTAATTTCTTGCTTTTATTCATTCTTTTTTTTTCTCTCTCTCCTACTTTTTTTCTCTCTCTCTTACTTTCTCTCTCTCTCTCTCTCTCTTAGTACACTGCCTATTTGCAGATCCTTGGTATATAACGCCTACACAATTTTCTGTTCTCAGCTTTCCTCTTCATTTACACATATGAGTGAATTTTTAATCATCTAACATTCCTATTCTAGGCCTGCCCCTGCCTCTATTACCTTCCATGCTACCTTTATGGCCTCTTTTATTGCCCCCACCCTTAGAATGTGTTCTATTCAACTCTTCTTCATATTTATCATTCTCATTTATCAATAGATAATTTTACTTTTTTTCAATACATTATTTTTATTATATTTTTTATTACTTACATAAGGTAATTTATTTTGTTCTATTGGTTACACATATGATGCGCTTAAGCTGCTAAAAATGCTACGGTGTTTCTTTGCTTTAATAGCTGTTTTTGTAGCTTTATTAATTTTTTCCTCCATTCTTCTAGATTGTTAATTGTTAATCAAAAAAACCTACTCACATGCTTAGAGTTTTGTTCAACACTTGCAGTACTCGATCTTCCTAAATGATTACCGATCCAAGTACCAAGCGAGCCCGACGTATGTAGAACAAAGTCCCAACTTCATTTATGACTTTGTTCTTCGACGGACTCAACCCAGAATGGAGGAGTTTTCAGAGTGGCGATTATAACATTTACCGTTAACTTGAAGTTTGTAAACTTTATGCAATAGTTTAAAAGCTAAGGCTAACGACAGTTTTCTCGCTCGAAAGCGATGTCAGTGACGGGCGAGCTCAGGATTTGAACCCCGCATAAACTGATCCACGGTCGAGTATCTTATCGACTTCGCCTTGGCTCCAGCCACTTTGCCCACTGGCTCCAGCCAGTGACAGTTATTACATTTAGCAAAAATGAAATTAGTCTAGCATATAGCTGCATTTATCCAGCTAATAAAAAAAACTTAGGAAAATAGCTCACCTTGGTGTAACGTTAGAAACATCGGTAGTCATTTTGACCGCGCTGTCGTCAGACGAGAAGACATAAGGTTCAGTTGAGGAAGTATAGTTATAATTATTCATTTCATCGGCACCGAGGTATTAAAAGTTGTAAACGCGTGACGCTTTGAAATACGTAGATATTAGAAACCCTAATACAGTGCATTGATAATTAATAGTTCCAAAGGACACATTTCATACAGTATCATCTTCAAACGAAACCATTTAGAAGTACATATTTTGATTTAAAGATTGAAGAAATTACTCTCACAACAAATATATGATGGTAATTCAAATGGAGTCAGGTTGAGTCATAGAGAACTTTTATCATTGCTTTTCTGTAGAAACGATGCAGGCTGATGAAATTTAATTTAAGTACACCTTAAATTTTTTATTCTGCTTCTCTATTTTACTTATAGTTTACTTCTATAATGATCGACTTTATCATAATTTTGTCCAAGTTCGCTGTACGGAAACCATTGTGCCTACATTATTGCTGATATCTGAAAGTAGACGTGCGCCTTTCACCGTTATATGAGGGAAATAGGTGTAAAAGAATTTATGATCTCTACAACTGCTAAGCTTTTCTGCAGCAATACGTTGCCCGATCAATAGACTGACTGATGAATACCTTGCCCGATCAATATACTGACTGATGAATAACTTGCCCGATCAATATACTGACTGATGAATAACTTGCCCGATCAATATACTGACTGATGAATAACTTGCCCGATCAATATACTGACTGATGAATAACTTGCCCGATCAATATACTGACTGATGAATAACTTGCCCGATCAATATACTGACTGATGAATAACTTGCCCGATCAATATACTGACTGATGAATAACTTGCCTGATCAAAAAGTTGTCTGATATTCAACTTACAAGGTCGTCGATTCTAAGGAAACATCAGGGAAAAATTTAAATAATAAATAAAGCCAGCTATGAAAGTAATCTCAACGTCTGCGTTCGTAGAAGTGTAACAAGTTTAATATGTGAACTAAGTATAATAAATTAAATAAATGAAATTAGTGTAATAATTGTTATAAAGAGTAATAAGTGAAATAGATCGAGTCTAGGAGGCACTCCCTGGTTTCCAATCTTTTACCTCTTTTTTAATTTTAGTTTTTTTCTACAATTCAAATACAATTGTTAATTTAAATTAAATGTTTTTGGTACATTTCTTTGCCAAGCAAGAGCAATGACAACTTTGCCACAAGCCCTAACAGAGCTTGGGTTCTAAGAGGCAACCTAACAGAGCTTCGGTTCTGAGAGGTAACCTAACAGAGCTTGGGTTCTAAGAGGTAACCTAACAGAGCTTGGGTTCTGAGAGGTAACCTAACAGAGCTTGGATTCTGAGAGGTAACCTAACAGAGCTTGGGTTCTGAGAGGTAACCTAACAGAGCTTGGGTTCTGAGAGGTAACCAAATAGAGCTTGAGTTCTAAGAGGTAACCTAATAGAGCTTGGGTTCTGAGAGGTAACCTAATAGAGCTTGGGTTCTGAGAGGTAACCTAACAGAGCTTGGGTTCTGAGAGGTAACCTAACAGAGCTTGGGTTCTAAGAGGTAATAGAGCTTGGGTTCTAAGAGGTAACCTAATAGAGCTTGGGTTCTAAGAGGTAACCTAACAGAGCTTGGGTTCTGAGAGGTAACCTATCAGAACTTGGGTTCTGAGAGGTAACCTATTTCATGTTGCCTCTATGTCTATTGGTCGATTTGCTTCTTTTGTTTCTATGTGTGACAAGATAAAAAGATTTTGTATCGTTTGAAGTTTTAATACTTTTCCAAAATATTTCACTTGAACTCGGTCTATCCATACAATACTAACTTAAATTTATCAATCTACATGTATACTTAATACAATCTCTCTCTCTCTCTCTCTCTCTCTCTTTGTCTTCTATCTTTCCTTTTCTTTCGCTCTCTCCCTCTCTTTACTTTTAACCTGAAAACATTCCTTGTAAGATCTCACACCTATATTAATCCTAAGATAAACTCTTTTCATTGACTGGTAACACTTCTTTTTCTCTAATATCATTACCTCCCACAAAGCGAAATGAAAATTAACGATTTTCCAAACTACTGCAGTTAGAAATTAAAATTGCTGACAACGCATTGCCTAGCATGCCTCTCTTCTCAGAAGTCAGAGGTCTGCTGTATCATCAACATGGCACCTTTTGATATCTAATCAATGCTGCCGACTATAATTCATTGAATATGTCGCCTGTTATACAAAGTTAGTTAATCTAAACTTTTAGAATTATAATAAAACTTAACTTCTACTCTGAGAAATCGTAACAAGTATGTTAAGTAAAAGTAAATTAAGTACAAGTACACTAATTACAAGTACATAAAATACAAGTTCATTAAGTACATAACTATCCGATATTTACCGAGTTCTACAGACTACAAAACAACATTGTTAACTCTATTTCATAACCAAATCCAAGAAGAGTAGAACTAGGCATTTGTATCATGTTGGACGCCACTGTGTCACTAGCCTGTAATTACTATTATATTACTGTGTGTGTGCAACATTGGAGCAGCTGCCCAATTATTAATTCACGTTTTGAAAGTCATTCATGCAGGGCTTCTGTTGATCAAGTAAGACCATCAGTGATGTCTAGATTCAATCTGCGGTTCCATTGCTTCGGCATTTTGCTCTCTATTTACCATGATGGAATTTTATTTTGAATTTGTATTTCAATTTAAACCCATTGCGTCATAGTAAGGCCAAACGGGCTCAAATCTATGTTAGCTTGGTGTGAATCAGTGATTGATATGACATCTCGAATAGATGCCATATCACTGACATCAGCACATGAAAATTTGATATCATTATTATCATTAACTACGAAAACTTCTATAGCAGCGTCATGGCCGAACTCGGTCTTGCAGACTACTTTACAGAGAGTACAATACAATAGAATATTACTTTACAATAGTAATTATGATCTAAATAAAAATTACATTTAAATTAATATCTAAACTAGTAGCGATGTCTAAAATGTGATAACATTAGATAGAATGTTTCCAAACCTTAATCGAGCTGCTTTGCTTTACTAAACATCATCTTAGACGGGATGGTCATTGCTCTAGTCTGATAAACATCCAGTACAATCTACTTAGTGTACTGCCTACTTGCAAGTCCATATTATATTATATAACGCCTGTACTCATCAGTATCTACCGTATTTCTCTTCATGTCCACATACGAGTGGATCTTTAAATTATTTACAACATTCCTTGTGAAATACCGTTATTCTTGGGGGATTCTGCTTATGATGAGGTGGGCCCCCTTTGCCTTCCTCACCTTCGACTAACATTTACTGGACAGGAGCGTCATTGCCTGAGAAAACAATCCTGTTTACACAGTACAATATGAATGGTTTATACTGCAATCCTATAGTGTGACTCAAAGGAGAGTATAACGCATAAATGAGTAAAAAATATAAAACGGCCTATAATCGCGTGTTCTACGTGAAAGGAATTCTTTCATCAAATTGTAACAGGAACTTTGTAGATGCGTACCAACACGGCGGGCTAGTTGCTATGATGCAATTAGTATTAATTGTTATCTCGCTCTTGCGCTTATATCAAGGGATTGACAGACATCTACTTTCTCTTTGGGCCACTTCCGTGTAGACTAGAAAAGTTTGTAAAATGTGCCAATCTGTAATGATATTGTCCGTATAAGATATCAAGTCACCGTTCACGTGACTACGCTGCAGCTGATCGTCGTTTGTTGACAAACAGTGCATTGAACATGGTGATAAATTCAAGAAAAATTGTCAAATGCTCCTAAAATTGACATTCATGTTGACCGGTAGCACATAGATTCTAATGATTAGATACGTCTTGCAAATCATTTTACCATTTCCTATCTCTAAGTAGACTTAAATACCTTGAAAACGATTATTTTATGCATTGAAAATCAACCCGCAACGATCAGAAATGGATAAACAACATTTGTGCATCAATAAACTGCGTTCAACCTTCACTTTTTCGTGTATGTTTACATATTTCTGACATCATCCTTGTATGAGGAAACGGACGTTAAACCTTTATTATTATTATTATTATTATTATTATTATTATTATTATTATTTCCAATTGGTTATATCGTTCAACCTAGACAATTCAAAATCGTCACACTATTACATTTCCATAACTTTAGCCAAATACTTTTAATGCATAGGCCTATTATCATGAAAGTCTCCGGTAGCATAGTCAGAAAAGTACAAAAACTCGAAGCCTTTCTAACATTATGTCCAGAGCCTCATTTATGATATAGATATATACAGCAATATATACATGTATCATTGTATATATAGACATGTATATAGATATACTTTTATATACATGTATATATATATATATATATATATATATATATCTTAGTATATATATATATACATGTATATATACATGTATATACATATATATACATGTATCCATATATGCATATATAAATATATATACATATATATATACATATATATACATGTATCCATACATGCATATATATATATATATATATATATATATATATATATATATGGATACATGTATATATATGTATATACTGTATATATACATGTATATATATATATATATATATATACTGATATGTATATATATACATGTATATAAAAGTATATCTATATACTTGTACATATATAAAGTATATATATATATATATATATATATATATATATATATAAAGATATATATATATATATATATATATATATATATATATATATGTATTTATACAAGTTTATAACATTTGTAACCTTTTGAGTACAGCTAATCTTTTTCATTCTTCTCATATCCACATTTCCAATGCCCCTGGTTTCTTGATATCTTTCTTCTTGATATCATTCTTCGTTTAATGATTCAATACTGCAGTACTCGTTTAATGATTCAATACTGCAGTACTCGTTTAATCATTCAGTACTGCAGTACTTATTTATTCATGCAGTACTGCAGTACTCGTTAAATCATTCAATACTGCAGTACTCGTTTAATCATTCAGTACTGCAGTACTTATTTATTCATGCAGTACTGCAGTACTCGTTTAATCATTCAATACTGCAGTACTCGTTTAATCATTCAATACTGCAGTACTCGTTTAATCATTCAGTACTGCAGTACTTATTTATTCATGCAGTACTGCAGTACTCGTTAAATCATTCAATACTGCAGTACTCGTTTAATCATTCAATACTGCAGTACTCGTTTAATCATTCAATACTGCAGTACTCGTTTAATCATTCAGTACTACAGTACTTATTTATTCATGCAGTACTGCAGTACTCGTTTCAACAGTAACTCTTAAAACAATAACAGTTTAGATTACAAACCCTACAATATAACATCACGACACATGCTGCCTGGAAGTGACAAGGAACTATTATTTAATTCACGTATTCGCATATGCAGTATATCTATGTCAACGAATGTTTAAACACTTACTAGCAATTCAACTTAAGTGTACAAATATGCAAGTCTAACAAAAACCAGATCCTTGACTACGTAACATCTCTATGTGTAAGCTATCTAATTTGTTTCTTCAATTATAAGCAATAAATATATGAATCGTTATCATCTATCATTGAATCCCATTTTAACTAGGGTCGGGATACGAATAGACTGTCTCAAATCTTCTTGGTTTTATATTAAAAAAATCAGTCAATCCCCTATTTAATACTTTTCCATTGGCTTAAATTTTTGTAGCAATTTCTGAAGCCTAGGCGCGCACCAACTGAATGCCCTTTCTGACTTTGGTACGGATCTTAGTGCTTTAGTCGCCTTCTACGACAATTTGCAGTCACCGGTTGGTCAATTCTTCAAACAACCCGGACACACCAACACGCGAAAATACACATAAGAAACAAATCAAAATAAATAAATGAATACTTTATTATTTGAATAATTTAATGGTTTATTATTAATTGAAACCAACACAAAATTGGCAACTAAAATTAAGTTACTGACATACTATATTCAACCAAAAGTGCGAGTATAATTGAACATTCGGATTAGTCAAATAGGATCCATAAAAATTGAGACGGTGATTTTAAGACACGATACAAAGATACATATTTGACGTCCCTGACATCATCCTTGTATGAGGAAACGGAAGTTAAACCATTATTATTATACAAGTACATATGCATGTATGCAGAGTAACGTGGAAAATTCATGTGTAAGTCATGTGTTGGTTATGTTTCAGTCACGTGGAAAAGGTTTCTTAAATGGTGTTCGATTTTGGTTTTTACTTGACAGTTTGGCCCGTGATTCCAGAGTGCACGATGTTATCATGAACAACAACAACAATACTCTAATGTCTGTTGTTCTAGCAGCATAATTTATGCTTAAGACCTTAATGCCCCCACGCCCTCCACAGTGCCTCATTAGATAGTTATCTAACTCTTGAAGGAGCACTAACGTCATCCGACTATGTAATTAATGTATGCTGAACTTATGGTATATGTTATTAATCATCTAACGTTGACTTCCATTGTCATGAATCTATGACTCCAATGGACTTATCCTCAATACCTTACCTAATGTTCTATCCATTTCGTCGTTTTCTTTACCTGCTGTACATCTGCTGCTAAATGATACGCTGATAATTGATACATTGTAACTTTCTATACGATTGTCAAATTGAGATGAAATTAGGGGCGAAACTAGTGGGGGGTGGGGGGGGGGGTTAAGTCCTTCTAAATTCGATGCTCAGTCGTCGTCTTTCAATCAATTATCCATTTAAATAGATAGGGAATGGAATCAAGCCCTCCCCAATTTAGCCTTCATCCAAATATCCCCCTATATTTAGCGACCCAATCTCGTCCCTATCCTAATCCGTCTGGCTGGAGCCAGTGGCGACGTCGGTAAGATATTCGACCGAGGATCAGTATGTGGGGGGTTCAAAGCCTGGGCTCACCCGTCACTGACATCGCTGTCGAGTATGGAAACTGGCGTTAACATTAGCTTTACCAGCTTTTATATCTATATGAAAAAAGTAATAGATTATTATGTATTCGTATGTAATATATTAAATAAAGTATTAAAGTATTATACTACAGCATTATATTAAAGCATTATATTAAAGCATTATATAAAGTACATCATTAAAGCATTGCATTAAAGTACTACATCAAAGCATTATATAAAGTACTCAATTATTATCATCATTTAACGCTGAAGGGACTGAGTATTCGACAGAACGCTAGAGATTCTCGTGGACGGCGCGTTGGACGCCGCGACCACGCTGAACTTGATGCGCTCGCTGGGCACGAATGCGACGGCGTAGAGGACTGGACCGAACTGACAGGCGAGCGTGATGAAGCAGTTGAGCACGAGACAGAAGCCGAGTATGACGGACTGGAGGTAGGCCCTGAACGTCGTGAAGTACGCCGGTATGAAGACCGCCCAGGCGAACAGCGTCGTCGTCGCTGAGACGAATATAAACCACGACTCGTTGAAGTTGTCGGGCAGCTTGCGCGTGTAGAACCCGATGATGGTGCAGATGATGATGATGACGATGTTGTAGGAGAGGGGGAGGAGGAAAGAGAGAGGTTGGTTGTTGCAGTAAATCTCGACGTAGGGTTCGTATGGGCTGTACATTTTAAGAGCTGATAGAGACGGATGTTGAACCTCGAGTGCTATTAGTAGAATGATCTGAAGTAGCAAAGCAATAGTGGTGGTACATGATGAAAACTGTTTATCAGATCATAAAGCAAACACTGAATATGTTCAGAAAACTGTTTACCCAGTACATCAGATCACAATCCAAGCACGCGACACGTTCAAAAGTTTTGTGTTTACGTAAATTGCATGCCATAACAATTATTTAAATAATTACTAATAGATCATCAATAAAATTTTCTCAGTTTTGCTTTATTATGATCATATAGGAAAGATTCGTAATGCACTATCAAATTATTTTAAAATTACGCTTAAAAATCTTCAAATTGACAATTATAATATTTTAATGAAATATTTCAGAATTTTATATACCCAATTGGACGAAAAAATTGTTTTAAAATACTATAATATTTAGTAAATATTATAGTAATAGTAAAGACGAAGACAGAGAAGAGTGGAGGCGTTATATGCCATTGACCTGCCAGTAGGCAGTGACCTAAGAAAGAGACAATAGTATTTATAGGCAGTTAAAGATACCTAATTCGCTTCCAAATCGCGTAGCGCAATGAATCCTATAGTATAGCATGCTTAACTTATTCTTAACTTAGTTTATCAAATTATATTATTCGAATTGCGATATTGTACTTTTTATAGTCATACGTTTTTAAAAGCAATTCACTTGTTAAATTAAGTACCACAAGCACTCGGCACTTGATGCACTTGCAACAGGTGGTGTGGCACTTATTGCAAGTGCAACAAGTACGTTAACTTATTGCAATTGCAACAAGTGAAAGAGCTAAAGTTACGATTAACGTCAATTTCCACACTCGAAAGCGATGTCAGTGACGGCGAGCCCGGGACTTGAACCCCGCACATACTGATCCGCCGTCGAGTATCTTACCGACATCGCCACTGGCTCCAGGAATTGCGACAAGTGCTTTATAAGGAAGTATCGAACAGGTTACCTGCAGTGCTATGATTGCTGCGGTGAAGAAGAGTTGCCAGAAATTAGAAGTAAACGTCGTCTTCTGATGACCCTGCTGAGCAGCCGAGAAGATTCTGTAGATGCGAATGTTCTTGACGAGCAATGGCGAATAGACGAGGTTGATAGCGAGATGAAATCCGACCTGTCTCAAAGTACAAACGATCCTGGTTGACGGCTTCAGCACAAAGAGGACGACAACTGCAGACACCAAGAGAGTTCCAGAAAGAATTACCAGACACAACTGTCGACTTGTTGCTTTGACAAGTTTATGTTGACCGTGCAGCACATACACCGCGATAACTAGGGAGGTAGCAATCACACCAAGTACTGCGAAAGAGATCATTGCAGCTGAAATGGGATTAGTTAGCAAGAGGTAGGTGGGATATATAGGTTGGCAGGAGTAGGGGTTGCTCGGATCTGGCCAGTAATAAGTAGGGCAGATTTCGCAAGAACTTCTGTTGGATGAGATGATTTCGTTATCGCGGCAGTTGCCGCAGATCCAACAACAATGACTGGATTGACTGATGACGTATTGCGAGGACTTGCAGGGTCTGCTACATAAGCTCTGTATGATTCCAGATCCTGTGGAAGTGTCGTTTTCAAATTGGGATTCATTTCCAATGGAATAAGAACTCTCGTTTTCAATTGTGTATTGCGAGAATATGTTCCATTTCAATTTGTCGTAACTGAATCTTAGGCCTCCAATTTGGTCCCATCTGCCGACAATTTCAGTCCTAAATACTCCGCTAACGCTGTGTCTTTGAAACTGCTTAATGGCAAAATTTTCCACGACATTTCCCTTTTCGGTAAACTGAATATTTCCAATTAGGCCATCGTAGGATATGTTGAGTATGTATCGCAGGAAAAGATCACCACGAAAACAGGATGGAAAGATGGATTTATCCACAAAAACTTCTGGACAATTATTCATAAGCAAACTTTCAAGAGCTGTTGCCATTACCATAGCAGAGTCGAATATCCGGGCCTGAGCCACCCAGCCTGAAGGACGACAAATCTGATCAACCTTGTTGGGATCGAAGCTGCATATGGACTTACCAGTGGATGTTGATGGAAGATTTCCATCAAGTGGAGGCATTGTACAGTTGTAAGTATTTTCCCACATTTCCACCCACCAGACGTTTCTCTGATCCCACAATGCGGACGAGTGGATGTACTCATCGAATCCTGGTACGGGATCGTTAATATGATCCAACAGGATGCTGCCTTCTAGAACGTCTACGTATGAAGCCGTAAGAGAAACTTGGAGGAGGGTATTGGAAGATATCCACAGAAAGTGTCCGGGTCCTATTGCTTTATCTATACGAATAAGAACTTCAGTCAGGTCAGTTGGAGTAGTGAATACAATAACAATTCTAGCTTTCATGTTCTGCATCATGGTATCAACTATTTTGTCGAATTCTTCCTTCTTTGCATCTTCTGAAATTTTCAGCGAAACAGCAATGCAGATGTCGTACGGCTTTTGACGAATCAGTCTGTCAATCTGAGAGGCGGCGTTTTCTCCAAAAGAACTTGCAGAATACAGAACAATTATATAGGACCATCCGAAGCCTTCAGCGATATCTAGTAGTCCCTGTACTACTACGCTATCAGGCGCAACCAGTCTAGTGTAGTAGGGATACTGAGACTTATCACTCAGCTCATCAGTTGTAGCATATAACCCCATCATAGGAATCTGATAGATGCCCATAAGAGGCGATGTCATAATGGCAGTCTGGCTCAAAGCCGGTCCAATAATACCAACCACATCGTACGTCTTCATGTTAACCTTTGTCGGATCGCTTCCTACCGCCGAGCAGTTGTCAGCCAGTGATCTCGGTGCTTCCTTTATGAAGTACATGGACACCTCCAGAGCTCGCAGGTAGTCATAGCAAGAGTCCACGGATACGAGTCCCAGAGTGATGTTTGGCAGAAGGTCGCTGCGCTGGTTGATGTGGTCAATAGCCATGCTGGCAGTGGCCATGGTCGAGCACGAGCCAGGAGAAACGTAGCTCCTACACTCGTTCGTAACGACGTTGATAGAGTGGATGTCACCCAGGTAGGCAAAGTTGATGTCTCCTTCCACTGCATTTATCACGTTCTTCTGAGTGAGCAGATCGGCTGGCATCAGAAACGGTTGGGAAATTTGAAGACGTAGTAGAAGCAGGATCTTTATAAGCTTGTCCGACGGCATTCTCTCAGTTCTTTCACCTTTGGGATTTGGCAAGAAATTTGTTAGTCTCGCTTGTATTTAATTTTTCAACTTATATTTCAATACCTGCATAATACTGTACATGTACACTTATGCATTGTTTATGCAAACTATTGTTAAGATATTCAAATATGAATTCTACTTTAACCGGACGACCATCTGAGTAGATACATCAATCTATATCTAGTGTAGAAATATGATTAATTTTCCCTGTCTAGATATTTCAATATCTACGAATGTTTCCATTCAGCTAGGGGCGTTGCGGTAATATCCCTCATATCTTCTTTGTGCGACAGAACACAAAAGTTAAATTTGTAGAAATTTGTTCAGCCTTATCTAGTAATATTATTATTAAATTTATTTAGTATACTATAATTAGCCATATTTAGTAATATCATTATAATCCTTAATTAGTAATATTATTATTAGCCTTATTTAGTAACGCATAATTTAATGTAATTTATAATGGAATGCTATATTTAGCACATGCATTAAAACATGAAGGGCTTTCATTAAAATGAATTAAATTCAATAGCTTAGGCATCAGAATGACAGTGGCCGATAAAGGCACTAAAAAATTACGAAAATATATCACTTTCTTTTCTAAGCCCTGTACCTGCGTTCAATTTTTGTTAGTCTTGAATATATTAAATAAATACCTGCTACTACAATATCACGATGCTTAATTTTTACGATAGAAGTTGAGGAAAATGTTCAAAAGTAAGGTGCTGAAGAGATTGGAAACTTCGAAAATGTGGATATGGAGAAGAATTCAAGAGATTAGCTGGACCTAACAAGTTACAAATAAAGAAATCCTGAAGAGATTGGTACAGATGGGCAGTTGATAGATGTATAGGAAATAAGAATAAGAAATGAATAGGACACATTCTAAAGAGAGATAGTTTGCTGAGAGGGATAATTGAAGATAGAATGGGAGGAAAGAGAAACAGAGGCAGACCGCGATTATGAATGCTATATGATTTAAAGACCCACTCGTATGTGGACATGAAGAGGAAAGCGGAAGACAGCGAAGAGTGGATGCGTTATATAATATGGACCTGCCAGTTGAAAGTGCACAAAGAGAGATGCATATCTAGACAGTTTTAATTCCGGAGCAAACTGCCATAGTAGTCAGAATTACCATAACTTGTGGAAACTGAAATTAAATAAAACTGTTCAACGATGTCTCTGCAGAAATAGTGGATGCGTAGATATTTATATTTATACATGTCACTCGTTAGAAGCGTTGCGTGCTGAAGAACCCGGTGTGGATTGAAAATATCGTACGTCGTTACTCTACTTCTGTTAAAAAGAATTTAGACTGTTTAAAGCAAATGCGACAACTATTGCACCAGTTGCGTGATGAAGGTTCCTTTCAATTAAAAATATACAATTTATGGCATAATATTAAAGCCAAATTAACGCTGCTCTACATGATTCCACTTAATTTCAGTAATTTGTAACTTGACGGAGAGAAGTAACACGATGCTTGAAAGTTTAGTTAATTCAAGCGTTTAAACTCTAGCAAATACAGTACAGAGAAATGAATATTTATCGTCCGGTTCCTCAGTCGATGGAGACATCATGAGTACGTTTAAAATAAAGCACACGATTCTACTTGATTGGAGCCAGTGGCGACGTCGGTAAGATACTCGACCGCGGATCAGTATGTGCGGGTTCAAATCCTGGGCTCGCCCGTCACTGACATCGCTTTCAATCAGAAAATCAATAAATCAGGAAGCTCGAGGTAATGGTAATGTGGATATGAAGAAGAATTGACAGGATTAACTGGACTCAAAAGTTACCAATGAGGCAGTTCTGGAATGAGTTTATTATATACCATGGACCTGCAAGTAGGTAGTGCACTAAGGGAGAGAGAGAGAGAGACAGCTGATTTAATTTACTATTAGACCTCTAAATGAACGCTAAGTTATCGAGTGTATTAGATAAATTAAATGGTTAATGCAAATTGTTGGAAACAAATAGTGTTTATTTATTTTCAGTAATTTCTCGCTATTAGTGAATTCAAGTATAAATTATACTTTTCTAATACCCTTCCTATACTCATATTTCATATTCGCATGGTTATATCATGGTAAAAAGGTGTGCCATTTTACACATAACTAAGACTTTTAAAAGACTGTAAAATTAAAGTAAACTTCATAGAAAAAGTGCAACAGAAACTGTCAGAATGTGTGGGAAGACTTGGATTAGACTGCGCATAGTGATCACGTGATGACTGTTTTAGCAGTGTCCACTGCAATACTTGGACTGAAGCGACTCTCTTTAATATAAAAATGATTGAGGGAAGAGTGAGCGAGAGAGTAAAAGAGAGTAAGAGAGCGAGAGAGAGAGAGAGTGTGTGTGAGAGAGAGAAGAGAACCATTGAGACTGAGAGAGCGAGAGAGTGCGTGTGTGAGATAGAGAGTTAGAGAGAGAGAGAGAGAGAGAGAGTTAGAAAGAGAGGGAGAGAGCCAGAGAGACTGAGAGAGAGAGAGAGAGAATCTCCAAACTCCTTGAGGTAGATGAAGTGAGTGATGAAATTGACTGTTTCATTTCTCCATATCATAATTAAGAATCACATAAAAACTGTATTACTTGATTTTCTTAAAATTATATGTATGGGTTACTCATTTACCAGTTTGTGCAACATTTTGTGCCGTATCGTTTATGAGTGATCCAAACCGAACAAAAGGTATTGTGGCATCAGTGGAATAGTTTTTCATCAAGTCATTACAGATTAGACATACTGCGATAATACATAATTTAAGAATATATTTTAGAACCATTACTTTCAACAAACACCACTTTTTCTTGTGAAGCATTGATAACTTAATCATTATATAATTTCTTACTTATTCATTATATATATTTCAAATCTTAATAATTATTTTAGAATTTAATCACTATTTCAGAACTTATTCATTATTTTAGATCTTAATCATAATTTCGGATCTTAATCATTATTTCAGATCTTAACTTAAGCAATATTGCAGCTCAATCAAATTGGCTCGTTTATAAATCGCGTCAGATGGTTACATTTTAACTTAGAATTTCATCAAGACCTTGATTAAAAACATATCATTCCTATGCACGACTTCCTTAGTTAAAATAATACTTTCTTTTAGATTCAGCTTTATCTTTTCAATCGGTAGTTTTTAAACATTTCTCTCTAAATAGCCGAACATGTACTAACTGAATTGAGTGAAATCATGCATTAGTACTAACTGAATAAGATTCAGTGAGATAAAGAAACTCGTCTTCAACGTTTTTAACCGGTAGGTAGATGCACTGGAATGAGGCAATGGAAAGTAGTGTAGAAATTCTATCGTTATCCTGAAATTAGTTCCATCTTTTATTCGCTATCTGTCAGATAATTTTTCATAGAAACTTAATATATTAATGCGTTGTAATTTGTGAAATTGTTGTTCAAAACCGAGAATAGAACGGTGTCATGGACGACAGTAACACTCTACATGTAATTTTTGTTGTTATTGTTATTATTATCTGTCTTTTGAACTCGAGTCCACAAGATTATGCTTTTCAAACATGTGTCTTACCAATTCAATGTTATGGCTGTGAGATAATTAGAATTAGATCTATTTCAATTTCACAAAGTGTGTTAACAAATTAAACTGTTAATATGCAGAAGGTTTGTTTAAAAATTAGGCTTTTCATAAATCTCATTAATAGATAAAAATTCGAATGAATTTCAACCAAAGAAATTTTGCTCTAGAATAATAGAAACCTTATTAAACATTGGAAATTTTCTCTACTAGAATATAGTGCAGAACATTTTGCTTATGGATTTTTTATGGAATTCCTAGTAACGTTTCCGCTTCCTTTATTAGATTAAATTAATATTATAAAGAATATTAAGAAAGAAATACTTCGTCTAACAACAATCACAACAGTAACTTAACAATCTTGAAATCGATCAATTTTTTTCTAAAATACTTAAAAGCTTCAGGACTTAATATAACTCTTTTTTGTAGATAAAACCAATTTAGGCCTTCTACTAGATTCTTCTTAGTTATATTAAGTACATAATGTACCCAGTATTAGTTTACTAAAGCTATTTTAACATTTAGGTAAATTCGTCATCTAAACTTTAAATTTAGTTAGGTAAACTCAATTCCAGTCGATTTGTGAAAATGTCTGACTTATGAGAAAGATTTTTGTCGTCATTTTTCGAGAACGCAATGATTTAGCAGATAACACCGGGATTTAGCAAATGATGAAAAGTCACCGGCTTCTGAACAAGACGTTAAACACACTATCAACAACAACAACCTTTTCGTCTTTATCTTTATTGATGACGAAACCGGGCTCAATAGATGACCAGAAAGCCATGATGACTGTCATAGTTTTCGTAGGATGCCCCTACAACAACAACAACAACAATAGCAACAAAAACAAATAGAGCATTACTGCCTTCAATGACATCTTCAAGAACTACTGAGCCAAATCCAAGCCGATGAGCAAAGCGAGTCCAAAAAAGTGCAAAATCCAAATTTCAGAAAATCAGTTCAGGGGAGAGGGAATTAAAACCTTGATTGATCAGTTCAATCTGACATGTTATGCATAAAAGTTACACCTGATCTAAATCTGTTTATATTTCAGTTGACTAAATCATCGTTATTTAAATATAAAGAATAAATTCAAGAACATCAACAACCATTGTAACAATGTTCTGCCACATTTGCAGCAGCCTGTAATAAATATATTTGATCTTCTTTGTTTATCTTAGTTTTAACTAAAGTTTTTATTTTGTATTTTATTTTCTCCACACATCTACATGTAGATTTATTACTATAAGCGTTCGTGATATGGGCTTAAGAAATTATCCCCAAATTATAAATAAAGCAATTATTTTTAAAGAAGTAAATGTAAGGTAATTCGACACCGATGATTCAATAATATTTTGCATACTTTATTCCTTCTATCATTTTATTAGTAATAAGTTAAATTTTAACCAGTGTTCCGACTCCTGAAATTTACGAATAACGAGCTTAGTTAACGCTTTAAACTATATTTCACTAAAAACAAAAATCTTCTAATCGCTATAGAAGCTATCCGGGGTTCAAATCCTGGCGTCGCCCCTCATTGTCATCGCTTTCGAGTGAGGTAACTGACATTAACATTAGCTTTACCTTGTTAGCTTTTATTTAATTAGGAAAGTAATCTACAAGAGTGCTTACTTGAGATCACAGCAGGAATTCTCAACACGCTATCAAATTCTAAGTTTCGAATGTCATTGCCTCGCCGATATTAGATAGCAATAAAAGTGATCCGAAAAATGGAAGAATTTTTACGCCCTGTTGAGATAGATGATTATATTAATTAATAAAAAAGAAATAAAGAGAAGATTTATGATTCTTCACTAATGTTATGACCTTATTCAAACGTCTCATATAATAATGAAGCTTCGAGTTTTCTTTCAACGCTAAAGTTAGTCGTGCTCACATTTCATTCTAATTGGCTTCAAATAAACGATAATTATAATTGTATAATTATAGTCTATGTTTCTGCAGTTATTGAGAACCCTTAAGGGGAATTGATATTTACCTGAAACGGCTTCAAACGCAGATCAGTTTCTGAGTAAGAGGTCTAGTTTTTAAAAATGCGTATCGTAACTCTTTTCAAGACGTCTTCAATTCCAAAGTTCAATTGTAAGGGTGGACAATCAACCACAGCAAGCAGTCCAAACAGCAACAACAACATGTACAAGCAACAGCAACAGCAGTCCAAGCATACCTGAAAGTGATTTGTTGTATAGGGATAATCTGTCTGTTTCTTAATAATTCTCATTAGGGTGAAAGTGTAAACTTCCTGTAAATGGAAGATCATTACAGAATTTAGTACGCGTTTCTGGAGAAGATATAAATTATTATCACAAAAATTACTATTGATTTTACGTCAACATTGAAGACATAAAAGCTGCATTCTTAATTTGTGTTCTGTGTGTATAACTGTAGAATAGACGTGCCCTGTACTGCATGTGTAATAAGAGGCGATAAAATAAGAATTAATTAGGTATATCTACAGAAGGTTCTAGGTATGTTAGATGATTTAAAGACCCACTCATATGTGGAAATGAAGAGGAAGGCGGAAGACAGAGAACAGTGGAGGCGTTATGTACGATGGACCTACCAGTAGGCAGTGCACTAAGAGAGAGAGAGATCTACAGAAGCAAAATTAATTTAACTTTTTAAGCTTAGCGTTTTCTTCCAAGATGTTAAAGATTTAAATGCATACAAATCGCTGTTGAAGAGAGAAAACAGACTGCTGTTAAGAAAGATACCTCGAACCTGCTAGCTGGCAGAACCCTGGAAGGCGGGAACATCTCGATTTGGCTGGGAAAGCGTGAACTAATTATTTGGCGTTCACTTGAAAGCCGCTAGACTTCAAATCTCTAAATCTCAATCTGCCTTCGGTTCTAATTTCAAAGAGTTTTTACATTTCAGGAGTAACTCAAAACTTTGAAGAATTCCTCGGTCAAATTGAGAGTGGTGATTATATTATTGTTTTATATTACTCCTCTTTTTATTGATTTTATTAGCACATTTAGTTTAACGTTTATTTTATAACTGAAAGAAGACTGATGGAAGCGTTTCGTCCACGATTAGAGCACAGTCTATCATGTCAGAATGCGTTCTGTCCATTCGGCAATTAAACCGGTAAAAACTAAACATGTGGTACTTTCAGCTTAACCCACTGCAGGTCATATAATCTGGATCAATAGAATTATTCGTTTGCTTGGGGAGCACGGAATGTAAATTACTCATGCTAATAAAATCTAGAGAGTTTTACAAACTTTAAGCATGAAACGTAAGAGAAACTAATATTACATAAATCGACTAAAACCCTGATTAATTAAACTCCTGAAATTATGAAGAAAACTAATATAGAAGATTTTACTAAATAATTTATATAAATAATTTATTAGTACCACATGTTGAAACCGTTAGGCAATTTAGTCCATTTACCGTGTATCCAGTCCATTTATAACGATTTTTATTCTTGTAACACGACACATGACATAACACACATATTTACAATAATTTCAACAGTAATTCATTAGTAGTTATAATATTATTTTATTCTAATATTTATTATCATATTATTATTAGTTTAGTAAATTTATAGTTTATTTTCTGTTTATGTAACTTTGTTTAGGAAATTAATGGTAACATACGAGAATTTGGTTAAAACTGCATACTGATGTAAAATGAAGAAGAAGTAAAGACAAAGTAGAAGATGAGAAGTATTTGCAGCTTTTGTCGTTGACCTGCTGTTAGGTAACACATACATAGAGAGGTCGAGAGAGAGAGAGAGAGAGAGAGAACAATGTAAAAATATACAATTTTCTCTTTGTCGATTGTTCGACTTTTGAAAAACATTAGTTAATTAATACCTATGATTCTCTTTTGTGCAATGACATACAATTCAAAACTACATGTCTTTTAATAAAATCAAGATCGGCTATACATTTGTCGCTTTGATGTACTACCCGCTCGATTTCAGTCGATTTCAGGCTCCATGAGGTCTAGATTCTAACATCGGCTGTTGCACTCAGCTTCCTAGACTGATTTATCATAACTATTCCTAATTTGAATGCTTAGAAGTTTTGACCAGAGAGTGAAAGTAAATTATGTTAGATAACATAAGTTTATGTTAGATTAGATTTTAAACTTGCAACTGAGAGAGACTGGAAATCTATAAACTTTCTGCAATACCCAAGTAAAAGAAACTAATGAATATTGTCAAAATTTAATATCAATAGTCTATTAATAAACTTAGCATTCCCCTCTGAATACTTTTTTCCAAGATTTTCTATAAAAATTTCTTATCTGTTAATTCATTGAATGAGAAATAAGTAACAGAATAAAATAATTTTTCTGTAAATTGTAATATATTTACTTTCTCTATATCTACGTGTTTGGGTAAACATAATCGTGTTCTCAGGGAATGATGCCCCTTCCCAGTATATGTTAGTCGAAACTGAGAAAGGCATATGGCCCACCACGTCATAAGTAAAATCTCCCAAGAATAACGATATGTCAAAAGAAGAGTTAGATGATTTAAAGATCCACTCCTATGTGGACATGAAGAGGAAAACCGAATATAGATGAGTGGAGGAGTTATATACCATGGACCTGCCAGTAAGCAGTGCACTAAGAGAGTTCGATAGAGAGAGAGAGAGAGAGAGAGAGAGAAAGAGAGAGAAAAGAAAGATATGTAAGTGTATGCATGCTTTCTTGTCAATGCAACATGGCGTCAAGGAAACAATTTAAACTAACCTACATTATATTCTCTCCCGTCTTTAAGTTAAGTTGAAATATTACAAAGGATCCTGACCTCTTAACTCTCACTATTTATCTGTTTCAACTTATTTTGCTTGAGCTTAAGAAAATTTAGCTTTGAGGTGATTCCCAGTCATTAACTCAATATCTACATAGACTATGTTATAGTTTATCTGTTACAAGTTTCTGAGATTCAACTATGACGCTGGTATATGGAGCAAATCCAAGCTGCGTGTACCCACCGCACTCTGCTATTGTACCAGTCCCTTTCGTGTTTAGATCAATTTTCTCAGTTCCATTCACACATTTCCCTCCCATCTCCACGGTTGAGGTGGTCTCTGCATTGTTTTGTTGTTCGCAGGTGAAAATGCTCTGTAAGGGAAATCTATGAGATGAATCTGCCGGTGTCAAATTATTGAATAAATGTTCTTCAGACGTTTTACCGGTAAATTCAAAACTAGAACAGGTATGACTCTTGCTGGATTCTTCAGCAACAACTCTCATGAAATTGATATTGGACTCAGAAATTTTACATTTGACATTTGAAAACTGTGGACCTCTTTCAACATTTATATCTGGAGTTACCTTTGGCATGGAATTCGTCTCTTGATTTCTGAATTCGGGCCGGATGCGATTCGGATCCTTCGAAATTTCCAGATTTTCTGAAGAGTGACTCTTGGACGTGTGTACTATGACCGAGCGAGCCGCTTCCGGTGACCCGAATCTACAAGAAACTGACGAATGCTGATCTCTCTGACCCAGCGCTGGGATCTGATCAGATTCCATCTCAGAGGAGGTATAGGCAGATGAACAGTTCAATTGTTGTGATAGATTTGTAAGCGGCAGATACGAGAGAGCACCATTTGTGACACCATTCAAGCAAGTAGCACTGAAGTCCTTTACAGCTGACAGAGAGTCTAGAAAATTTGTGTTAGAGAATTGGCAAGAAGAGCTTGAGGTCGAATTGATGGTTTGTGAGGCTGGTAGTTTGGAAGTGTCTAGAATATGTGGATATCTATTCAAGACATTGAATGCAGCCGCCGTTGAGTGACTGTTCAATATCGACGCTTCCATCATGAAGTTTGAACTTGGCAAGACGTTGTTGAAGCAAGGATGATGTGCAGCCTGAGATGACGTCGACAGGTAATCAGAAGTAGAGTGAAGTCTCTGAGATCTTAGTGACTGCGAGGATGCAGATAGAACAGGAGTCTCTGACGACAACGCATCATCTTCCACATCGTCGTCATCGATACTTGATGAGCTCTCATCCAGTCTCTTTCCTACCGGAAACTCGAGCGATCCGGAAAAACCTAAGTTTAGACTAGTGACACAGGTTTTATCTAACTCCGATGACGGAAGTCCTCTCGGTGGAGGCGAAGGCGACAGTGAAGAATGGATTCCTGAATCACAAAGCGCCCCTTTGGACTGATTCCCTGAATCTGTTGTTGAATACCCGTTACTGTAAATATCATTGTGACCGGGATAAGGTTGGAGAAACTGCGGAGCATTCTGATAAAGAGATAATCTCATTCGATCATCATAGTTATGCAGCCAGTTAGTCTGATGTTTGTTAGGGTCTAAATATCTGCTATTTAGTCGATAGCTTGATTGTTTCGCTGCTTCGCTTTCTTCTATTTGAACTAAATACCCATTTGCTAGATTTAGATCAGTATGAGACTGTAGAGAATGCTGATATTTCTGTTGGTCTGCCAATAGCACAGCACCGTCAATGCCATTCTCGACATAACTTCGATGTTGCGAAGGCTGACAAGGAATTTCACAGGCAGCTACATTGCAACCAGCACCATTATTTCCGCCAGCATCGCCGTATGGCACAAGGCCAACATTAGAACCTGTGGCATAACAATACTCAACAGGAGTTCGACCGTAAAACTGGATACTATAGTCTGACGTGAAGCTATTGCTTGGCGGAAGAATACAGTAAGCACTGGGATGAAAGTAGTCCAATGGTACTTGATTTTCAGGACAAACAACACCTCCGCTATTCTCATAACAGTAGTATTGCTGCATGACCTCCGGGTAGTACCCGGAGGCTAAACTTTGACTGGGTTCTATTAAAGGGGTTTGATGAACTGGGGCGATGGTTTGGCCCGGGTAGGGAGCGGCTAGGGCTCGACGAGCCTTGCTCGCCTTCGCTCGGCGGGGTTTAGCAGGGCGGACGGGCTTTGAGGCAGCGTCGATGGGGTCCTGGGTGGCTGGTCCCTGAGATATGAGATCAGAAGTGAGATCGGTGGGTTTGTGCGGGACTTGAGATGTAGAAGAGATCTGCTCTAACTGGATGTGAGCTGATTGAGCCTGCACCTCGCTGTGAAATATAACATAACAATAGAGTGCTACTGTCGTCCATGACAACATCGAGTATGATTTATATTGGTTTTCAGCTTTTAACTGAAGCGAGTATATGATATAATTAACTGTAACTTTAACTGTGTAATTGGTGGTGGTTTATTTCGATTTACTATGATGACGTTTTTGATCTTCCTTTTTATATTTGTACTGTTTGATTTGTTTTCTGTTATTTTTCTTCCTGTCAAATGTTGACGAATGAAGAAGTATATACATATATACATATATGTATATATATATACATGTATATATATATACATGTATATATATACATGTATATATAGTATATATATATACCTGTATATATAGTATATATATATATATATATATATATATATATATATATATACATATATACTCGTGACAGAAAACAGGTGTTCACATGGATAAACATATGCATATAGTCGGTGAGATACTCGACCGCGAATCAGTAGGTGCGGGGTTCAAATGTTGTGCTCGCCCGTCACTGATATCGCTCTCGAGTGAGGAAACTGACGTTAATCTTAGCTTTACCAGCTTTTAGATTTAAATAGCGAATGAATGCTAAACTATCTGAACACGTAGTTATGAATTGTGAAGAAACATTTAAATAGATCTAAATATGGATGTGAATTGTGACTACACATTGAAATAGATAAAAAGGGTTTTAAATTAAGAATCAATCACTATATGTAGTTCTGGGTTTTAATCAATACATAGATTAGGGAATGAATGTATTTACCCGTGCATAACAAATTCTGATAAATAGTAAACAATTATCACTCAATAATGAATAACGAACAGTTAATGAATTGCTCATTAATGAATAGCTTAATGAATAGTTCACAAGACTTGTTAGTTTAAACCATATCCAATGTTTTGGATTGCTACATATTATATTGCAACGACAAAATCTAGTTGCAGATAACCAGTTGAACCTTCCAGGCAAGGCTACGGACTTCAGACAATTGTAGGTTGACCATTTCATGACTCGATAACCTGATAACATTTTAGCAAGTCTTCGTGTTATCTACTCACCTGATAACATTTTAACAAGTCTTCGTAGTATCTACTCACCTGATAACATTTTAACAAGTCTTCGTAGTATCTACTCACCTGATAACATTTTAACAAGTCTTCGTGTTATCTACACACCTGATAACGTGAGTTACGCTGACTATGCAGTGGGGTCTAGACGAACGACTGTTGTGGACTATGGTAGCGTAGGACTGCATCCAGATCCACCCGCCATGCTTCGCCAGGAACCGGAAATACTTCGTCGTCACCTGACCTTTGACTAGTACTGAAAGAAAAATAAAATCACTGCGCATGTGACGAGTGTGAACGAAGAAGCTATAGCTATGTAGTATCTTATTCGTCAAAAACCGTTAGGATCATAATGGATAACGCATATATATATATATATATATATATATATATATATATATATATATTAACCCATGTTGTGCTCGGGTGTTCCCCGTGTTGTGCTCGGGTGTTCCTCGTGTTGTGCTCGGGTGTGGTTGGACCATTGCAGAATAGGGCAACCGCAAACAATCTGCCGTGTGTACGTAAGAGGCGACTAAAGGCAGACGCTGAGGATGGCAAGAGGACCCACCTCATCATCCGCGGTCGAGTATCTTACCGACTTCGCCACTGGCTCCAGCCAAGTATGAATATGTACCTTGAATCTGCCATTTGGCATATATATATATACACACATACATGTATACATACGATCATAGAACAATCAAACTGCATAATAAGATTGCATATGCATTTTCCTGCATACAAGTTAGAAGGCGCACATGCAACTTCCAACACTTTAGAAGTGAAGTTCGCTTTGTCAACAGAAGAATTACAGCTTTTAGCAAACTAATTTAGTTTTCATTACTACTAGCAAATATTACATGTATGTCCAACACGCTCCGAGTTAATGTGAAGATAATAAGATTCTCTCTCTCTTAGTGCACTTCCAACTGGCAGGTCCACGGTATACAACGTCTTCAGTTTTCTGTTCAACGCCACATAAGAGTGGACCTATAGATCATCTAACCTGATTATACCATTATTCTTGGGGGATTCTATTTATAATGAAGTGGGGCCCCTATGCCTTCCCCAGCTTCGACTAACATTTACTAGGCAGAGGCGTCATTCCCTGAGAAAACCATCCTGTCTACCCATCTAATAGGATTATGAAACATAATCCAGACTTTCCGTAAGAATCCTATCATAAACTATAACTTACACAAACGAACGTTACGTTTTTTCTAACTATTTGTAAAGCGCATATTTCAGAGTAACCGGATCATTGGCTCTAGACAGTGATGTAGTCTTAAATGACTGATACTGATGAGAAAAATTTATATTTTTATTGATTGAGAGGCTGACTAATTGCAATAATTAAGTGATTAATTTAGAATGTCTAAATAGCGTAGGGGTAACGTCAAGAAGTTTTAAATGACAAGTCCTAGGGTGATTTGAATCCTCGTGGGTTAGAATCCCGGCCGCGCTGATCTGAGAGTAAAATCTCGGACATTCACTGGACTGGTTATACGGAAAGTGGTCTAAATTGCCTAACGGATTAAACATGTGGTTTTAAAAGTGATAGATATCAATATAGTTGATTATTCACTATAATGCGTGTTTACTTTTACTTTTGATAAATTTATTGTTTGATTAATTGGTTGATTGATGAATTGATTGATTGATAAACATACATGTATACGTGCGATGCTCATGTCTCACACGCATTATATCAGTGGCATGTATATATTGCTGTAGAGTTTACTCTAACTGGACCTCATGAAACCAAATATTTGATCAATTTTTTGATTAATTGATAGATTAACTTTTTGCTTGATTACGTTACTGATTGATTGATAGACATGTGCACTATATCGCAGGCATGTATATATTGATATTGAGTGTTCTCTATCAGAACCTTATGAAACCAAATATTTGATTATTATTTGATTAATTGATAGATTAACTTTTTTTGTTTACTAAATTTATTAATTAATTGATTGATAGACATACACGTGTGGTGCGCATATCTCATATGCACTATATCGCAGGCATGTATGTAGTGATACAACGTCTGTTCTATCAGATCCTGATGAAACTAAATAATTGATTGATAGATATATTGATTGATTGATTAATTGATTGATAGACATACACGTGTGATGCGCATATCTCATGTGCACGATATCGCAGGCATGTATGTAGTGATACAACGTTTTCTCTATCAGATCCTGAGGCTCATAGCCGGTCAGAGTCGAGACTCGCGAGTCGAGGAAGATCAGTTTGAGGTCTAGACTGGCTCGGTACATGAACATGTTGCTGTAGAGCCGCACCTCGGTGATGGTACTCGTGGGAAGGGAGTTCCCCACGGCGACCAGCCCCACGGTGTGGTAGAATGGCTCGAGGCCTGTGGGCGGTCCCGGGGAGGAGCCGAGCTTGACCGTGAAGCGTCGTACCTTCAGATACCCGTTACAGTGGATTACCTGAGAGCATTGTGTAAGATAAATGAATATTTATGAGTGTATCAGATATAGGAATATTTACGAGTATCTGAGATAAATTAATATTTATGAGTTTATAAGATAAATTAATGTTTATGAGTATTTACGATAAATTAATATTTATTTAATTTTGCAGATACCCGTTACAATGGATAACCTCATAGAATTGTGTAAGATAAATGAATATTTATGAGCATATAAGATAAATGAATATTTATGAGTATACAAGATAAATGAATATTTATGAGTATATAAATGAATATTAATGAGTAGGCCTATTTAAGATACATGAATATTTTTTGAGTATATCAGATAAATGAGCATTTATTAGTATATAGGATAAATTAAAATTTATGACTATTTATGACAAATTGATATTTACGAGTATATAAGATAAATTAATATTTATAAGTCATCATCATCATCCTCTTCCCTTGAGTCCCAGTTTAACCAGGGTTGGGATAAGAATAGACTGACTCAAATTCTCTCTGACCTACATCATATCATCAGTCAATCCCCTATTTGAGACTTTTCCATTCGTTTAAATTTTTGTAGCAATTTCTGGAACTTAGCCGCTCACCAACCGAATGCCCTTCCTGACGATGGTATGGATCTTAGTGCTTTAGTCGCCTTCTACGGCACGTGCAGTCACCGGTTGGTTAATTCTTCAAAAAACCCGAACATAACACGGAGAAAATTGATATTTATAGGTTATATAAGATAAATGAATATTTAAGAGCCAGTATAGAGTTACACAGGCAAATGCAGTGGAATAGCTGAGAGATGAAACAAGAGTGTAAGATAAATGATTATCTGTGAGTATATCTGGTGAAAGAATATAGGAAAAATGAATATTTATGAGTATATGTATATAATGAATATTTATGAGTATATCAAATATATGAGTATAAGATAAGATCGATTATGGTCAATCGCTTTGTAGTGACAATTTACTAAAATGGTTGACAGTTTTGTAAAACTGCAAAAACTGTGGTTATAGGCCTACATGTACAATACGCATAACGTATTGCATGTGAATAGTCCTTTAAATACTTCCAAAAAGAATTTGTGTCCAGGGAACTCACTTTGTATCCAGATGTCGTCAGACCAGCATTTCTTTTGGCAAGAACACATTTCAGTCTCATGAAGAAAGATCTGTCAACGTCGAAATCTGCGTGGAATACAAAATGTACGATTACAACGTTTTTAATTGACTGGAGCCATTAGCGATGTCGGTAAGTTATTCGACAGCGGATCAGAATGTACGGGGTTCAAATCCTGGGCTCTCCTGTCACTGACATCGCTTTCGAGCGAGGAAACTGACGTTAACATTAGCTTTACCAGCTTTTTAAAGTGCAAGAGATTCACAGCATTACAAATAACTTTAAATTTAAACCACCAATTTAACAAGTAAAAGTTTAAATTGAAGGAAGGTAAGGAAGGTGAATGTGTGTAGTTATAAGGAGCATCTCTGCTTAGATTTTAGGAAATACTTAAAATTAATGTTTACTCAAGTAAACTCAGTTAAATATAGAAGCCAATAATCTAATTAAACTAGAGCAGTATATCTCTTCATTTAGACACAGTATTGCTTTAGAACTTGATAGATGGAACGCTTTTTGAGATTCATGAAGAGAGCAATGCTGAAATCGTACTAAGAATTGCGAGTGTAATTTTTTAGAACAAGAACAAATTGTGTCATAAATAATTCTATGGCTGGAGCCAGTTGCGAAGTCGGTAAGACACTCGACCACGGAACAGTATGTGCGGGGTTCAAATATTGGGCTCACCCGTCACTGACATCGCTTTTGAGTGAGGAAACCGACGTTAACTTTAGCTTTACCATCTTGTATGGTTCATACCGTTACTAATATCCATAATGTAGTGATAAATAACAATTAAAAGAGTACCGTCAGAGAAGTTGGATTGATTGGGAGGCGGCGGTGTTAACATAGACGACATCTCATCGTGGTCTGCCGGGTGCAGGTGCTCGTATATGTTGTTTCCTGTTAGCTCCACCTGGTGAATAAATTAGAAAAATTATTCAAGTTACGCCTAGTGATTATAATAAATATGCGACATACATGTGTGTCATATTCACCTATTGATTGCAAAAAAAGTTGAAATCCTGCAATATTACATCTTGATACTTGGACGGTACAGTTTAAGAACATTGCTTGCAGCAATTTAATTTATTCACTATTCTACAGAATTTAGAAGAGTATGCCATGGGAAAGAGATATACATGAACTGACAGAGAACGAAAGAGAACGAAAAAAAGAGCGAGAGAGAGAGATTGAGAGAAAATAGAGTAACAAGAATTGATGTATACAGCCAGTTACGTTAAGTAGATGTTGAGATAGATAGAACTAGATAGGCAGTGAAAATGACAACGAGTATGCCAAAGACACAGAAAAACCAGAGACAGAGACAGAGAGAGAGAGAGAGAGAGAGAGAGATAGAAAGAGAGAGAGAGAGAGAGAGAAAGAGAGAGAGAGAGAGATGGGGAGAGACAGATATAAAGAAGGAGACTGAAGTTACCTGGGACAGGCCTAGATGGACGGATACAGTTTCAGATATGTAAAGTATTTTGCCATCCTGTCCCAATACAAATACGAATCCGTCAAGAGTCTGCAAATAATCCATAAATCATCAATCAATCAATCAATCAATATGATACTTGACATATCGGTCAGTTTACTAACTGTTTCCTCATTTGGTCACTAGGCCTACAGGTGGATGATCGATAATCCGTATTTATCTGTTTCCAACTAAAAGAACTTCTATCTAGTGATCAACAATACCAAAATTAATTTTTACTTTATGTACGCGTTTGAGTCTCCAACGCAGGGTATTCTGTTGATGTGCGTCTGGGATCCAGAAATTACTACAAAATTTTTTTAGCCACGACCTTATTTAAACAGAGATACAAAGGAAGAAAACGACGAAGAAGATGACGATGACGATATTCATGGTTGAGGCTGTAACTAGGTGTGCGTGGACTATAAGTCGTTATCAACTACTTTTTGGTGGTTTAATTTAAGTAAATTAAAAAAGTAAACAGTATACTTTTAATCGGAAAGAGAGTAAGAAATGTGCATTGGAATGTTATTTGACAGAGCTCAAGACTGCGAATAAAAAGACTGAGCTTCAGCTTTCAGATGTTATGCTGAAACATATCAAATTTTGAGAGACCTATTTTAGCTACATTTTCTAGCACTGCTACTACATATACTGTAGATCTGCTACATTATCTATGTACAGTGCTTCACACACTGTAGACACTGATGGGAGCCAATGGTGAAGTCGGTAAGACACTCGACCGCGGATCAGAACGAGCGGGGTTCAAATCCTGGGCTCACCCGTCACTTACATCGTTTTCGAGTGATGAAACTGACGTTAACCGTAGCTTCACCAGCTTTTTTCACACAGCTACTACTCCGGGACCTGCTACACTACTTTTGCGAATCTATTAGTTAATCTTATGAAATAGTTTATAGTTTCTGATTGACCTCGTATATTTACCATTAATTTGCAGAGTTCTTACGACATTACATCATATCATAAGAACTACTAAAGGTATACGTTTTTAAGGTAAGGTATTTTTATGAATAGAGTGAACCTGTAGAATTTGAGAACCAATCTCTTTCTCTTTAGGAATTGACGGCACAATCCTCTGACCCCAAGCGTCCCCCAGTCCTGAAACACAGCACATACATGCGTTAAATTATAAAATACGTCATGAATAAAAAGTTTAATACATTTTTTCCCAGCAAATATAGCCACACTTAATGAATAAAAAGCTTGAGGCAGTGGCGAAGTCGGTATGATATTAGACCGCGGATAAGTTTGTGCGGGATTCAAATCCCGTCACTGACATCGTTTTCGAGTGACGAAACTGACGTTAACCTTAGCTCTTTTAGCATTATCACACAGAGATATCTGGTTTCTTTGTCCCAGAGTATGATCTTATTATTGGCCGTTGTGCTAGGTCCGTATTAAAGTATCATTTTCAAAGCTAATGCAGAATGAGTTTTTGTTTTTGATTCAAGCCCTCCGTCTTTGAGCCTTTTACAACAGATAATATCATAATTAGTAGTTCACTTTTCCTGGACGATATTATTATAAGATCATCAGCGTGTGTGAAGAAGCCATAAGATCTGTTGCTTATTGGGCAGCCATATTTAGAAAATTTCATCAGAATTTTGTTCACATATACTGACTAAGTATACTGGAAATGAACGTTGTAAAAGCTTATAGAATAAACATTTCTGATTAATACGATCAAAAGCTTCACTGACATCTTTCAACAGTAATTACTAAGAGAGGAGAAAATAATAGCAAAATAATCGTTAGCCACTCAGTCCATTCCATCATTAAGGTTAGCATGTACACATCCTAAATATGTCTTCGCCGAATTATCTGTAATTTGAATTAAAATACATATATTTGCTAAAAAGGAGTATAAATTTTAAATGCTTTTATAATATTCTAAGTACAGTAATGCTCGAAGCACGAAAGGAAATCTTAGACAGGATTTCTGAGGAAGTGGAAATTTCATGTCTTTGACTAACTCGAAAGAACGTAATTTCTTGTTGATACGTGTAAAGCACTGGAAAATGGAAAAATGAAATCTGAACCATAGATACGTTATATTGTAACATGTGCAAAGAGCTGAAATTACTCTCACGTTTATGCGTGACAGCATTAATTTATGCTTTAGGATGAAGTCTTAACTTTTATATGTATTTCATACACGCAAGTGAGTCTGCATATGTAACCGGATATGGCATAACATATAACTGTTCTGGATATTTATTACTGCTTTAATTAAATTATTAAATCCAGAATTTCTTTTCTAGCTCTTTCTCTTTTCTATAGGAACTATAGGCTGCCATGTATTTCGAATCTTACTTAATAGTGTATCAGAAGAAGTTTTCTGTTAAATTAGATATATGCATATATAACATCATTGTTTGAGGATTTGATAAATTTAAAAGTGGAAAATTAACATCATTTAGATAACAACAACTTGAAGAAAGCGAGGTCAACTCAAAATACAACGACAATAGTAAACAACAGTAAACAACAGTAAACAACAGTAAACAACAGTAAACAACAGTAAACAACAGTAAACAACAGAAAACAACAGTAGACAATAGTAAACAACAGTAGAGAATAGTAAACAACAGTAAACAACAGAAAACAACAGTAGACAATAGTAAACAACAGTAAACAACAGAAAACAACAGTAGACAATAGTAAACAACAGTAAACAACAGAAAACAACAGTAGACAATAGTAAACAACAGTAGACAATAGTAAACAACAGTAAACAACAGAAAACAACAGTAGACAATAGTAAACAACAGTAGACAATAGTAAACAACAGTAAACAACAGAAAACAACAGTAGACAATAGTAAACAACAGTAGACAATAGTAAACAACAGTAAACAACAGTAAACAACAGTAAACAACAGTAAACAACAGTAAACAACAGAAAACAACAGTAAACAACAGTAAACAACAGTAAACAACAGTAAACAACAGTAAACAACAGTAAACAACAGTAAACAACAGTAAACAACAGTAAACAACAGTAAACAACAGTAGACAACAGTAAACAACAGTAAACAACAGTAAACAACAGTAAACAACAGTAAACAACAGTAAACAACAGTAAACAACAGTAAACAACAGAAAACAACAGTAAACAACAGTAAACAACAGTAAACAACAGTAAACAACAGTAAACAACAGTAAACAACAGTAAACAACAGTAAACAACAGTAAACAACAGTAAACAACAGTAGACAACAGTAAACAACAGTAAACAACAGTAAACAACAGTAGACAACAGTAGACAACAGTAAACAACAGTAAACAACAGTAAACCGCGTGCAACCTAAACAAGGGCCCAAGCCCATTCTGTTGTAAGAATATGTGGGAGGTGCCATCCCTAGTAACAAATATGTAACTAGTAATTATTAATTATAGTCTTTGAATTATAATTAATTTTCAATAAAAATTTAATGTTACATTTCCTATCTACACTTATATCTGGCTGGAGCCAGTGGAGATGTCGGTAAAATATTAAACCTCGGATCAGTATGTACGGGGTTAAAATCCTGGGCTCTCCCGTTACTGACATCGCTTTCGAGTGAGGAAACTGACGTTAACAGCAGCTTTTAATCTACCTCTGATTCCTTTACTAATATGATTTATTTTTTAATTTATACAATATACATACTAATTTACGTAATCTCAATGATAGAAATGATGTTGAGATTACTTAATAATATACGTAATCTCAACATCATACCTAGCAGCTGAGCTGGAATACTAATAATAATAAAGGTTTAACGTCCGTTTCCTCATACAAGGATGATGTCAGGGACGTCATAGAGAAACGGTTAAATGGATAAGATTAGTATTTATGATAAAGCAATATATCAAAAGCCACATGTAGATTTATGACAAGTTATGGGTAGAACAAAATATATTTAAACGGCAGGTGCTCAGGAGGGTTAAAAAACTGCTAAATGTGTTTTGCTATTTTACCTTTCAGTGCCAGTTGTAGGACATCAGAGATTACTTCCCTTTTGCTTTTAATCTTTTCGAACGAACTTTATATATATTTTCATTTCCAAGAAAAATAAAAGCGTAGTTTCTACTATATATAGATTTAGAGATAGAGCGAGAGCGAGAGAGAGAGAGAAAACTCGACAAAGAAAGCGAGAGAGAAAGAGAAAGAAAGAAACAAAGAGCAAAAGAGAAAATTCGACCGAGAAATAGAGAGAGAGAGAGAAAACCGGATATATAAAAAGGAGATACGGAGAAAATTTGACAAAAAAGAGAAAGAGGAAGAGAGAATGATCGAGAGACAGAGAGAGAGAGAGAGAGAGAGAGAGAGAGAGACAGAGACAGAGAAAGAGACAGAGAGAGATCGAGTTCTTTATTTAAGACAATCTAAGCTTAATGTGCAGATATTTAATACTGATTGCTTATAGGCCTACTTCATTCGTAATTTCATTTAAATATAATATTGTTATCATATAAGCTAAATTCTAACAAATTTTTTAATGTAATCCCAACGAGAATTTGATATTTTAATGTATGATTATATTGCGTTATAACTCACTGCCTCCTGATTCCTGATCTTCGCTCATGTTCTACTGCTTCTACTTTCCGTTGTAGGTCAAAAACACATCTCTCCCCCCTATAGATTTTTTCATCTTGCCTGACTGTTTTTTTATCACCGGACCGACACCGTTTAGGATGTTTTTCATTCTCTTTAGTACATGTTTTTAAGATCGTTTGGGAAGAATAGAATTTTAGTGACATGTGATGTGGGACGTCATTGACATCATTCTTGCACAAGGAAACGGACTTTAAACCTTTATTATTATTATTACCATATATATATATATATATATATATATATATATATATATATATATAGGTTATATATATATATATATATATATAGGTTATATATATATATATAGGTTATATATAGATTTATGGATCTAAAATGTCTCAGTGGCTCAGCGTGTGGAGCGTCAAGTAGTACTTTAGTAGTAGCTTGACGTCTTAAATGAATCTTTCTGTGGGTGGAATCGATTCTCTCTCTCTCTTTCCCTTCGTATAAAATTAAACGTGATAGATGTCATCACGGATAATCGATTCAATGTGACTTTAATGCAGCCACCTAACTAAAGCGAACTGCTATGCTGTAAGTATGATGAATAGTTACGGAATGGGTAGAAGTAACTCTCTAGAGACAGAGAGGAGGTGGTGAGGGGGAGATATAGTAAGGCTTAGCCGTAAAACAAGTGCCAGATATCAGAAACATTATGCAAAAGGAAGCATCGTGCACAAAATAAAAAAGTGCAAAGAACTTTAAATTATTTAATTAGTTAACCTGCATAACGGCCACCAGTGAGGGCATGGTCGTATCTTGCTGGCCACCGACATGCGCAACAACTCAGATATCAGTTTAACGCATACATATTTCAGTTATCACAGTGTAGATTAACTAGTAAAGTTATCAATGCAGTATTCCACAAAATAACAAATCAAGGATTCCATGTGCTTAATAAGTAATTTTAAGGAAGGAGCCTTTGAAACAAATTATAGATCTGTATGGATCCAATCAGTTCTTAATCAGTTTTACAAAAGAAATCTCATAAATAATGAGATTTCAATATAGATAAAAGAAATTTAAAAAAAACAATAAATTCCGTAAAACTCAGTAGAAATGAAAAATGCAGTAAAATTGCAAGTTTTACTGCATTTTTCAATTTTTACTGGATTTAATGGTTTTTTCAAATTCTTGTTTTCTCTAATGAAATCTCACTATTTTCGGCGAGAAAAACTTGCAGTTTTATTGCAGTAAAACTCGAGAAATCTCAAATAATGAGACGTCAATACAGAAGAAAGAATTCAGCAAACTACCTTACATTCTTGTTGTATAGCAGATGTCTCAGAGTAGTGTTACTGAAAACTGGTGATAAAATATGACACGCGGTCATGCAAGCAAAGCCTTTCTTGTGAAGAAAACCTGCAATTAGCTTGTAGCCTAGTCTATAAATGTCATGAAGTTAGAAATAACTCGTTAGATAATCTACAGCGGATAACTCATTCGCTCGCTAAGTAACAATGAGTCTACAGTACGAATACTTTCTGACGACAATTTGCAAACCTTTACTCGCTAACATACTGACTCGCTAGTTTGACTCGCTAACAAACTGACTCGCTAGTTTGACTCGCTAACAAACTGACTCGCTAGTTTGACTCGCTAACAAACTGACTCGCTAGTTATACTAGCTAACATACTGACTAGCTAGTTTGACCCGCTAGCATACTGACTAGCTAGTTTGACTCGCAAACATACTGACTAGCTAGTTTGACTCGTAATCATAATGACTCGATGCTCATCTGTTTGATTCGCTGGCATACTGTTTTAAAACTATTTAGTGTTGTTTAGAATCTATATATAGTTAGAGGTGGACGACAGCACATGACAATTTAAAAATTCAAATGATGGAACAGGTTTAGAAATAATTAAACGTAGTTAGTGCAAAGTGCGCTATAATAATTTTTACATTTCAGTGACACTTCAATAACGGGCAAAACTTGCACGAACTAGGAATATAATGTAATAATTGAACACGATTAACAAATTTTTACTATAAACTCGACTAATAACAGTAGAGATTATTAAAATATCGCCTTGAAGTTTTATCGAGTAAGTAATGCATGATATATAGAAATTTCGGCAGAAGAAGAAAGTAACTCACTATGCGCATTAATATAATATCAACTTCTATCATTCTTCTTCAGCTTTGGAAGGCTTCCCAAAATCAAGAATCGATTCCTGCCTTAAAGAACAGTAAGAATTACATAGACATATTGCCGGGGGATATCTACATAGGAAATATAATGGACGTGTTCAGGCCTGATCCACTGAGCGAGGAATGTGGTACGTCCCTACCACCTGGTAGTTGTGGCTGGTTGAGCGTGGTATACCAAGCTGTGGCAGAGATCAACGCAAGGTCAGATCTACTTCCCAACATAACCCTTGGATTGATCTCATTCGATACATGTAGGATGTTGATGCGTAACCTGCACGCTGGAATATACTTCACCTCTCCATTCTCCTCCTGCTCCAGTTCAAAGCAGAACTCGGTGGTAGCTGATCCAATTGTACTGCAGCAGATGAAAGAAGATATACCTTCAGAAGGATTTCTGAATGGGTCCACGACATCGACAAGTAGCTTCGTAAATCGTAATTTTACTAGTCCGGCGGGGATAGAGAAAGATAATTTCAGGAACTACTCTAGAACCTTTTCGTCGAGCACTTTTGAGTCCTTTACAGAATATTCTTCAACCATGAGCATAGAGACAATAGAAGCATTAGGGGTTTCCACAGAATTCACTACTTCATCTTCTCTTGACTCGTCGAAATTATCGTTAATAAAATTTAAAACAAAAACAAAATCATCAACTTCAGATTCGCAGACTTCAGCTTCTTCACCAGCAACAATATCTTCAAGTCCAGAGACATTAGCATCAACTCCACTTTCTTCTACGAGATCTTCAGTTAGAGCATTCTCTCATCCAACATCATCCTTTCCATCCATACATCCTTTTTCCCTTCCACTTGACACTGTCCCAACAAAACGCGTGGCAGGAATAATAGGCCCCCTGTCCAGTTCTGGAGCACTACTGACCTCTTCTCTACTAGGAGTCTATGAGATCCCTAATATAGGCATACTAGCAACCAGTGATGAGCTGAGTGACATGGAGCGCTACCCATATTTTTATCGACTCGTGGCTCCAGACCGCTACGCAGTTGAGGCCATTCTTGACCTCTGCGCCTACTTTGGTTGGACTTATATCTCTCTAGTGTACACTGACACTGCCTATGGTATAAACGGAGCCTTGCAGCTGGACAAATTGAGTCGCAAAAAGTCGTACAATACTTGCATTGCTACCACTATTAAAATATCTGCTGAAGCAACGGCTTCGGATTACGAGGCTGTGGTGAAAGAATTGATGGCAGAGGAAAAGGCGAGAGTGGTCGTTGCCTTCATGGAATACGAAACTATTGATGGACTGTTTCCCGTCGTGATGAAAATGGTTGGGAGTGGGAAATTCATTTGGCTCTCGGGTGATGGGTTTACAGGGTACGTGGATACACAACTCTTCCCTGAGGCACTGGAAGGAAGCATTTTTATGGATCATTGCCAGCAACCAATCCCGAATTACATGGAATTCGTAAAATCCCCACATTTCTGGGAATTAGAGAGTACCTGGGGCAGGCAATCCTGGGAGAATGCGTATAACTGTACTATTTTCAACGCAGGAGAAGTTAAACCTGGAAGCAATGACACTCATTGCGTCTTTGATCCTTCAAAAGTTGATGATCTTTGTCAGTTTTACACTACATGGGCTGCAAAGAATCGAATGTATGATTCTGTGTATGTTCTAGCCCATGCCACACATAATGCCATCAACAGCTACTGTCCCCAGGCTTTCAGTGATCACCATCTACTGGACAACTGTCTAACGGGCTCAAGAGTTCGAGAACATCTGCAGAATTTATCAATTTACGGTACTATTGGTCACATATCATTCACACCGGACGGCGATCTCATTGAAACCTATGCGTTGAAACAGTTTCAGAAGGATTCAAGTGGAATCTTCAAGGAGGTCGTTGTGGGATACTGGAATTTTACATCTGGATTGGAATTGTTCGATGATGTACTAAGCTGGGATGTATATTTAAGCTATAACTCATCAACTAACTCATCCGAAAGTCAGAGTGGAATATTGAACACAAGTAAGTTAATTCCATTTGAGTCAGTATGCAGCAGACCTTGTGCGAGCAATGAATATCTGAGTGGTCGCTCCAGTAACTGCTGCTGGATTTGTTCCACCTGCAGGGACAACGAAGTCATTTCAGACAACGGAACTTCCTGTCAGAGCTGTCCGGAATTCTATTGGCCTGATGAGAACACACGCTCCAAATGCCATCCAATAGTACCAACCTACGTCCATCTAGAGGATCCTATCTCCATCGTCATGATCCTCTTTGCAGTGACTGGCACTGCTTTCAGCTTGACAGTGCTGATTATCTACTCCAGGTTCAATAACCATAAACTGGTAAAGGCTACCAGCAGAAGCCTCTGTCAGGTGATTTTGATGGGAACCCTGATGTCGGCAGCGGCTGTGGTGCTCTTTGTGGTCAAGTCCAGCACGGATTGGTTGTGTGCCGTGCGAGATCTGACCTTCCACATTTCGATCAACCTCATCTATGCCCCACTGCTGGTCAAGAATTTCAGGATCTACAGGATCTTTAGCGCTGTTCAGCAGGGTGGCATCAGACCCTCGTTCACCTCCAACTTCTGGCAGATGACTTTCATCGTTATCATAGTCGTAATACAGGTTTGTTTTAAAGCTAAGATTAACGTCAATTTCCTCACTCGAAAGCGATGTCAGTGACGGGAAAGCCCAGGATTTGAACCCCGCACATACTGTTCCGTGGTCGAGTATCTTACCGACTTCTCCACTGGCTCCATCCAGTGGAGTGGTTTTAATAAGGCAGTACTTATTTTTAACGTTAGCTTTAAATTTTGATTTATCTTAATTCTTTATATTAAAATCTGGGGGTTATGGTAGATTAAATGGAAGATGGAATTTATGGCATGTAAATCCCCTTTTCTTTTATTCTCTATCTTTAGACTGGTTTCCTGGATTTTGGATTTTGCACTATTTAAGTTGGATTTAGCATAATAGTCACAGATGTTAATATTGACAACAGTAGCACTCTAATCAAGTTGTTCATTTTTAATGCAACCTTTTTATTTATTTTTGTCATAATAAACAACAAATACAGCATACTTCGCTAGAAATTATAGAAATAATCAGAAAAAGAGTTAAATTGGTAAAATTAAGGATTAGATCGAAAAACCCTAATTGCTATTTGTATGTAGGCATTTGCAATATTACACATTTATGCTGCTTTTACCTAGTTCAATTGGACCATTTACGACAACAGTTTTTCCGAATATTTATCATATTAGTTTATATTCATCAGATTCGCAATGTTTTGCATTGCGAAGAGATTTTCTCTTATATTACGGGATCAGGAGGCGAATGATTTATCAAAATGCAGATATAGGCTACATTTACACATATAGATAGGCCTATTATCAACTCTACACAAAACCTATTCTATTCAGAAAATAAGTGAAATTGGTATTTCTTTATAAGTGAATTGCGATTTATCACTTCAGTATCAACTGTCAAATATCAGTATTTGTAGCAACTTCAGTAGATAATCTCTTCAATATTTGCTCAGTATTTGTTAAATTGCTGAAATCTGCTTAATATAATACGTCGATGTACTCTCTCAAAAATCACTTTAAATATAAAATTGTTGTCACCCTTGATGTCGCAATATAAGAATACAGACATCTAGTGATTGAAGAATCTTTTGAGGAAAGTAATTTCGGGTCTGCAATATGGCGGATATTCTGTAACATTGTTCTAAACGGCAGCGCAAGCAAGCAGAATATATTTGACTAATTTCGCTGAAATTCTGTTATAAAATCGCTTTAATGGAATCTACTATTTTTTAATTTGCATTTTTGGTAAATTTGCTATACGAAATATAAAATAGCTTAAACGAAATGTTAGTTTCATATATAGGCCTATGTGTAGGCCTATCACTATGTACCAATGATAATTGGCGCACACATTCCCGAGTTGGGTCCGGACCCTGAAGAATAGACCAACCGTTTATTGTACATGTCGAAAGAGGCGATTAAGCAAGAACTGAATTAGGCAACGGGGAACCATCTCAAAAACTATATTTTCCCAAGCTATAGACTATGCGTAAGGTATGGATAAAGCATTACCTTTGTGAAGCGATTAACTTATTAATCTATGGAGTGCTTTTGATGGAGCGTGAAAGGAAACTTTAAGAATGAATATGTAACTTGAACCGCTCACTTGGCAGACCACTAGAGGGAAAGAGAGATAGAGAGAGATAGAGATAGAGAGAGAAAGAGAATGAGACAGAGAGAGAGAGAGAGAGAGAGAGAGAGAGAGAGATTTTGAGATGCCAATTTCTTATCTTGACTGATATCTGAAAGATAGATTCTTAATTTCTAACCTGGCTGCAATAAAACTCAGTTCAAGAAATTTTAACAGTTCAAGTATCGCTTGATGGATAGCGCAGTTATCAATCAATATCCGACTATTGATTGATGAATTTTAACTGATAACGCAGTGGATAGAGACTATTGATTGCTAACGCAGTATAGATTGATAACGCAGGTGATAATGACAATTGGTTGATAACGCAGTTGATATTGACCATTGACTGATAACGCAGGTGGTAATGACCACCGTGTTGGAACTACTAGCCCCCAGTGTCTCGGCTCTCACTATGCCCACCCCCTACGAGCCCTATGTAGAGATCTACTGCCTCCACAGTTCCCTCCGCATCTTCCTCATCCCCCTTTCTTACAACATCGTCATCATCATCATCTGCACCATCATCGGGTTCTACACGCGCAAGCTGCCCGACAACTTCAACGAGTCGTGGTTTATATTCGTCTCAGCGACGACGACGCTGTTCGCCTGGGCGGTCTTCATACCGGCGTACTTCACGACGTTCAGGGCCTACCTCCAGTCCGTCATACTCGGCTTCTGTCTCGTGCTCAACTGCTTCATCACGCTCGCCTGTCAGTTCGGTCCCGTCCTCTACGCCGTCGCATTCGTGCCCAGCGAGCGCATTAAGTTCAGCGCTATGACCCTGTCCACGGCCAATCCAAGCGTTATCTACCCAGAGTCATACTCACAGCGCTTCTGAAGGTCCTGAATGGAGCCAGTGTCTGGAGCCCGTGGCGATGTCGGTAAGATACTCGACCGCGGATCAGTATGTGCGGGTTCAAATCCTGGGCTCGACCGTCACTGACATCGAATTCGAGTGAGGAAATTGACGTTACATTAGCTTTACCAGCTTTGAATGAAGCGAGAGAAGATCGAGCAGGTGGCTTTGTGAGAAGTTGTTTGACCGCGGATCAGTAGGTGCAGGGTTCAGGGTGCAGGTACCCACTGCTCTCTCTGATACTAAAATGCTCTCGAGTCAGGAAACAAAAATTAAGCTAAAATGTTTTCGAGTCAGGCAACAAAATCAAATTAGTCATTTGCTTTTGATGAAATCCTGGCTTCATTAAATTTAGTTTTCATGTCTTCTAAAGAAAGGTTCTAGTGCTGTAACGTCATCTGTGGTATTCCACTCTGTAAGGAGACTCCCCGTGTTGAGCCCGGGTGTGGTTGGGACCACTTGTAGAATAGGGCAACCGCAAACAAGCTGCCGCGTTTAAAAGGAGTTAAGAGGCAGACAAAGACACGGGATGTTGGATGATTTGATAACAAATCCTTTTAAATTGAGCTGAAAAGTAAAGCGGAGGATAGATTTGATTGGAAGAGTTATATGCCATGGGCCTGCCGTTAGACAATGCATTAGAAAAAGAAGAAGAAACGAGATTTTAAACAACTTAAATAAATTCAAGATGGTCTCTCAGTGATGGCAAAGTTTTATCACTGATCTAATTTTTGTCTTGTAATTGGCAACGTATTATGAAAAGAATTCTTTAAAACAGTTTTTTAGTCTATCTCTGGCACTTTGATATTTTGAATCATTGGAATTTGTGTAAAATTTTAAAATTTAGCTTCCTACCAAGTGTAGAACATCGACAAAAGGAGGTTATACAGCAGCCTATTGTTTAAAAACTTTATTATTCATATGCAATTTTACAAGAATTTAGTAAGAATTGCTTAATGAAATTCTGTTTAATTACTAAAATACGATTAAGTTCCAAAACTTAGACTTAAATTTATAACTTTATTTTAATACTAAATATCTTGTTTGAGTTTTACTAGAATCTGAAACATTATTATTGCCGGAATTTAAAGGCTTGTATAAAGAGTAACTCAGGAGTATTGGTTGAGACAATAACTTTAATACTCATTGCATTACCTACATGTATATTGAGAAGCTGCGCTATAATATACATGTATGTATAAAAAAAAAATATATATATATGGCCATATCCCGACTAGACTTTTTTACTAGGGTCGTATCGCGACCCTAGTTAACTGGGATTCAAGGGAGGATGATGATGATATATATATATATATATATATATATATATATATATATATATATATATATATATATATATATAGGAATGGGTTGGCTAAGATTTATTTTTCCTCTGCTATCATTTTCCCTCCCACTTTAACCCCGCCAACTTTACCCCCTCACCCTCCTTCCTATCTTTCTCTCCCCCTCCCTCCTTCTTCCCCTTTTCAATCCCTTCAGCCTTATTTTCTCCACTTTTAATTTTTCAACGTAGTATAGATCAACACATCCCCAGCACATGCGCAAGGCATAGTACTATAATAGAACTATAATGTTTAAACAGGCATGCCTGCACCGGCAGCCCGTGTGTTAAGTAAATATTAGTGCACGACACACAATTCAATAATCGACGGAATGGTATTAGATATTAATTGCTTTAATGGCTTTCCTTGCGCTTGTTTACTATCGCTTTTTTACATTCACTCGTCTATATTGAGCTTTGTTATATTTCTGTACTTTGCCAATCAGGCAACAACAACCTCACTCAACGCTCTGCAAAATGTCAGATCTAAGAAATACATGTCTAATGCCTGTCTGCTTTCAAGCTTTTTAAAAGATTACAGTATTGTTTAACAAGTTAATCGCACCTGGCTTTTAATTGCCTTCTCCAGTTTCTATTTAATAGTCTCGTCCGACACTTACAATAGATGTTAATAATGAAGTCTAGAGGTATCAACTAGAGATAGGAATTTTACGAATTTCAGGAGTTCGGGTTCGATTCGGTTCGTTGAAAATGAAAGTTCGGTTCGGGTTCGGTTAGCAGTTGACAATTTGAGAGTTAGGTTCGGTTCGTTGAAAATGAAAGTTAGGTTCGGGTTCGGTTCTAACAAGGGTTCGGGTTCGGTTCGGGTTCGGCTAGCTTTCCAACTCGCAAGAGTACGATTCGAGTTCGAAATGGTTTGGTTTGGATAATGTTGCAATTGTTTAACTTTACTTTTAATAATCATGGTTATGACAAACATGCTTAAAATCGTTTATGGTATATACTGTATGCTTAAAAATTCATTAAGTCCTACTAGCTGCCACATTTTTTCACCTGGGTAAAAATAAGACAATGACAAAAGGAGAGAAGTGGTATTTATTCCTGTACATTTCTTAAAATATTGTAAGTTGACCAACAAATGTTCATAATATAGATATTTAGCTATATTATTGTATCTGAAATATTCTCCTTGATTATAACGAGCAAATAGGATGCTTCATCAATTTTTAAATTATTTTTGTCACTATAGGCCTATGTATTAGATACGTTTATAATTAAGTGGAAATGTCTTGGCTAAAATTTGATCCAATTTTTCAGAGACAAAGTGCAATTTAGTAACATAAAAATGTCAAATAAAGATGATTTGTTAAACACGTGTACTTCCTTAGAAAAATGATCATAATACATGTATACAGCGTTTGCTATCAACTGACCAGTAATAAGCTTCATAATTTGCCTTAGGGTTTCAAATTTGAAACTCCCAGATCAATTATGAAGTTACGAAAATAGTTATGAAATTATTGCATTGCTATGGTGCAAAATTATTTACTCCAGACAGTCTTAACACATATAGAATGCCATATATAATTATTTGTAAATCTGGCTGTAAAAATATTAAGGTAGCACACTAAAATTAGAAAAAAATCATAATTTGAATTTAATAAGAACAAGTCCACCTAGATTGAGTCAAGCATTTTCAGATTTTTATGCAATATTCTCATCACTTTTGTCTCTTTGATGTTAATCTTCATTCCATATTTCAATGCCGTATCATTCAGACTATCCGTTATCTTCTGTAGGCCCGTCTCGCTTCCCGCTACCATTCCTTTGTACCGCTACCATTTTAAAATTTGTGTCGGGACCAGCCTTACCTGAATATATGCTGTTAGATACTGTAAGACATGTAAATGCAAAAACTGATATATACTTGTATTGTTCTTACCATCTTTATTTAACGTCAGGCTGGTGAAGAAGAAAGGAACTCCAAGAGTTTGGTTCAGCTCGGTTTGGACGAAGTCTGGGTTCGGGTTCGGTTCGGGTTCGGCCAGAGTCTGAGTTCGGGTTCGGTTCGGCCAGAGTCTGGGTTCGAGTTCGGTTCGGGTTCGGTCAGAGTCTGGGTTCGAGTTCGGTTCGGTCAAAATTCTAGATTTTAGGGTTCGGTTCGGTTCGGGTTCGGTTCGATTCTCATCTCTAGTATCATCACAACATTTCTTTATCAAAAACTAAAGCATCAATCCTATTCAATGTCAGTTTTCTGTCATCAATGCATAGCAGTGACTCTTTTGCCAATACTAGATTTGAACCCAACCCCTATTGATTGCCAATCGAGAGATTTAGCGACTAGCTATCGGTCAATCCCAACTCATCTCGGTCATATAGAAGTTATAGATTTTATTAACTGATTTACTACTCTGCGAAATCTCAGGTATAAATGGCGCTGTGTGATAGAAGTACTATAGCTAATCCACTACATATTTAATCTATCAATCAATCAATCAATCGATCAATTGATCAGAGTCTATCAATCAGGAGGGATTTAACGATTTGGAGATACATCCTAAGCCCAAGCATCATATCTGCTAAACTCACACACTAAACGCAGAGTAGATCAAATGATCGGAGAGACTAAGAGAGTCATTGTCTAGCGATCATTACATAATCCTACAGTCCTTTGAGATCATCACGCCCTCTAACTACTTCCGCTTCTATAGCTCAATCCACCGTATCCATACACCATCTCCACTCACCACCTCCACTCACCACCTCCATACACCAGCTCTAAATACCATCTCCATTCATCACCTCCATACACCATCTCCATACACCACCTCCATACATCACCTCCATACATCACCTCCATACATCACCTCCACACATCACCTCCATATATGAACACCACCTCCATATACCATCTCTATACACCACCTCCATATTTATTCAGAGATACCGGATAGGGAATGACCACGGCTTTCATCTTCTCGCAAACACAATATAGCGCCGCAAAGAGAATTTATAGACTAGCTTACTCCTTGTTGAAGGTATGTTTTCAACAGCGAATGTTATTATCTATAGGATTTGAGGGCCTCCAGAAGATGCATGAAAATTTGTAGAGTGTCTAGTTATAGCAACGGAGAGAAAGTAAATAATATTATATTAAATAATACTTTAGTTATCAGATAATTTGAATGCATGCTATAAAGGTTATTAATACAATAGCACGGAAATTCAACGATCACATAAATGTGTGATAAATTCTTAAATTATGTGAAATTTTGCAGACTTCCTGAATGTAATGTTACACACAGTTAACATAATTTCTATATGCAACAGTGCACGATAAAAGCTGTTTTTATATGACTTAGTGTATGATAAAGCTGCAATTGCTTTGCTTTAGATTAACTAATTATTATTTTAAGAATACTTTATATAATATAGACAAAAATTACATAAATATGAGCATTTTATGCCCTACAGCTTCTGAATTGCACATTTCTAAAGGATCACTTAGAGACACTGCGATGAATGGGAAAAGCGGCTCAATTGTAATATTATTTAAAGAAATGAACCGTGAATGGAAATTCTCGTGAAAATAAACTCCATTTCGCTCTAGTTTTGTCCTGAATTTCTTATCCTCTGCACTCATTCTTTTTCCTTCTCTCTCTCTCTCTTTCTTTCTCTCTCTCTCATGTTTCATTCATTTCATTTCATATTAACATCAACAGGTACAAGTAACGCGTTAATATAAACTGAACTGTTTTTCTCCTAATATTGTTTGATCTTTTTGGAATTGCTCTTCATAGGCTTGATATTCATAGTTCTCGATGTTGTTATTGACGATGGTTCTACTATAATTGTTGTTGTGATTGTTGTTTTTACTAGAACAAAGAGTCAAGGGAACGTGGTTTCAAGCCCAAACATGTTTTAAGTTATGAGTTATTTGTTATCTGTTATCATATTTATCAGTTAATGTAAATATTTATCTGCTATTTGTTATCTTCTATCAGTTATTAGATATCTGCTATCTATTGTCAGTGATTAGTTATCTGCTATCAATTGTCAGTGATTAGTTATCTGCTATCAATTGTCAGTGATTAGTTATCTGCTATCAATTGTCAGTGATTAGTTATCTGTTATCAAATATCAGCTATTAGTTATCTGTTATCAAATATCAGCTATTAGTTATCTGTTATCAAATATCAGCTATTAGTTATCTGTTATCAAATATCAGCTATTAGTTATCTGTTATCAATTATCAGTTCGAGAGAAAACAATGTTTAATTCGACGATGAAGACACCATATGGATGTATAGATAGAACGAAATAAGAACAAGCACAAAAATAACACGAGAAACCGCCAAGTAGATGTCGAAGAAAAATTGTCAGTTAGTAGTTATATATTATTAGATATCAGTTAGGCCTGTCAGATGTCACTTATCACCTATCAGTTATTAGCAATAAGCTATTAGTTATCAACTATCAGTTATTAGCTATCAGACATCAGATATCATTTATCAGCTATCAGTATTCAGCTATGAGTTATCAGCTATAAGTTATCAGCTTTCAGTTATCAACTTCAGTTATTAGCTATCAGTTATCAACTATCAGTTATCAGCTATCAGCTATCAGCCAATTACAAAGGAAAACTTAGAATTTCTTTAAATTCTAGTCTAATGGATGCATCGATGTTCTTTCTTTTTCAACAATTAATTATCTCTCAGCGTTTAGTTTTCAGGGACGGTCCGTTCCACATCCTCTTCCATTTAATGGAAAGAAACTCTTTTCAAATCACTTATCCATTAATTCCATTCTACTCCAGCTCTTCCAGGCTCTTCCACCGCTTCTCTCGTTAGCGACAACGTAGGACCGCGCGTCAGGGCGCAATTAGTCCCCGGTCGACGGCGGGTCCGCCCAGCCCGGGTCAACTCTCGCGTGCCCTCACATTCACCGTCCTTCCGCGTCCAGGTATTGCGGACTCCTACGCTAGGACTTCCCTTGGAAAGATGAGTATCCTTGGCAACATCTTTAGATTTGAGGAAACGGGCATTAGAAGTTTATTGTAAATATTCCGGTATATAAAGGTATATAATTTATACACTGCATATATATATATACATGTATATATATATATATATATATATATATATATATATATATATAGGTACAGTGCAAAAATTAAACAGGTTGGATGCCCGAGTGAATAGTACACTTGACTAAGAAGCAGGAGGTCATCGATTGGAAACCCAATCTGACCGTTTCTGACAGTACCCCTGATGATTCGTTAACAGACGTCAAATTTAGCTTTGTGAAATAGTTATGAAATCTCTCCTAAGAGATTGCCTTTGGAAAACCTAGTAAGAGTTTAAAGTGGTCATTGAACTAGTCTTAAAAATTACATTGCTAGTATTAAATTCTACGCAGAATTTTAGAAGCGATGACTCAGAAAGTAATAGTAAATGAAATGTCATGATGTTGAAATTTGGTCATGGTGGAATATCTTCAAGATAACGCATCTTCAACTGCAGAATTATTTGGCGCAGCAAAAATACGAATACATTGTTTCTTAATTCGTAATTGCGAATTAGAGAAACTTTGTGAAACTACCAAAGCTTCAGATATTATTATCTACTTCGTAGCTTTACTATCGATTATTGAAGTATATGTTTAGGCTGGAGAAGACATGGATAGAGTTGAAGGAAGTCCCGATTCTTCAAGACGTGTGTGCGCTCAGTGAGATAGCCATTAGCAGGTAGCCCTCTGACCCTCTACTCTATCCCTCTCTGTCTGGCTGTCTGTCTGTCTCTCTCTCTCTCTCTCTCTCTCTTTATCTCTTTCTCTCTGTCTCTTTATATGTTCTATATGTCCTGCTCTATCTCTCTCTTGAATATCTATCTATATTTTTGTATTTCACACATAACCTTTGTCTCTCCCTATCTCTTCCTCTCACTCTCTCTCTCTCTCTCTCTCTCTCTCTCTCTCAATCGCTTTCTCTTCTAATCGTATACTTGTTTGTCTTTCCAGTTTCTTATTTCTGTATCTCTCTCTCTCCCTCTCTCTCTCTCTCCCTCTTTATCTCTCTCCCCCTTCTAAAATATCTAGTTATTGCATAGACATTTGTATGTTTTAAAACTTAGAACTGTCCATATGTAAGCCCTATGCATGTACACTTATGTGTGTGTAGCTAACCCTGCATCAATACATATGGTGTGTGTGTAGGATATACAGTCTACATGTATACTGCACAGTTCTGAATCCTTTCAATATTCATGTATTTCCATCTCCAGTATTCTGCCAAGTGTCAGGTCCAATGTACAATGTACTCATACTGCTTTTACCTCCATAAAGAGCACTCTGTCGATCAACGAATTACCCCTTCACAACAGACAATGCCTTATCCACAACTTAATGTAACCCATATCTTGGGACTAATATAGATCCTGAGGTGGTTTCCGTTGCCTTCCTACGTTCTTGCTCAGTCGCCTCTTACGACACGTGCAGTTTAAAAGTTAGTTTATTCTTCAGCTTCTCCGACACAACACCGGATACGTATACATTTATAGCACACAGAAATAGCTTATACTTGTAGCTTTTACGGTAGGCCCTATATGTATAATATTGATATTAATATTGATACACATTAATACTTTTCTCTAATGTTCTAAAGCCTATGGCAAGGCAATATAAGCCTCTACCCTGCATGGGAACTAGGCACAGATACAACGAGTACTGTTCTAGAATAGCGAGGGGCAATCCCAGTGTAAAAGTAAAATAACGGAGGATTAGATTTGGTTTGAAGAAATCTACAGAACAAACAGAAGGGGAATTGTTCTTCGCGCACGGGGTAAGAAAAGCACTACGTAGGTGGCCCAAGTCTCCCCCCCCCACTTCGCCCCCCTTTCACACATTTCAATGCATTGGTACTTCATACCTAATCATAGTTCATCGGAAAAGTATCTAGCGGCCTTTATTCAACAGGTGATTGTCCTCAGAAGAGAGCTTTTAAAACATCAGAACTCATCTAATATCTTATTTCATTGTTATAACTTTATTTGCAGATTTTTAATAAAAGAAAGTGAAAACTGAATGCTTTCATTGAATGAAATCTTGACGCAGTCCAGTGGACCCGAGATTTGAACGTTTATCCAATAAACCAAAGCTAAATATTATACCTAAGCCACTGTTATCTAAGAAATAAAATAGTCTACTTAAGAGAATCAAAGAACTGATTTCATCTGTCAGGAACAACAGCTCCTTATAATATCAAACTATAGTTATGAAATTTCGTTATGGATTAGTAATTACTGAATTTCGTTAGAGTTTAATCCAGATTATTTCTTAACGGCTGACTAAGGCAGTTATAAAGAATGACTATGAAAAGAACCCAGAAGTTTATTTGTCTCATGATCAGGGTTGTTACTTATCGTCCAGTCTTCGTAAGCCACTTTCTTCATCACATCAGGCTTTACTTTCATATGAGCAGTTAGATGCCTGCCTTTTTACATCTATTTTCCAGCATTTGGTTTTGAGTTTCGACCTAAATAATTTAAAATAATATAACGGCACACTGGGTCAGGAAGCACAGATGCTTGTTTAAGACCCATTTCCTCCTTCCTCTCCAAGGTTACTAGTATAGTCGGTGTATTTGATGGCGCATCAATTGCAGCCAGCGCAGATTTAACAATAACCCTCCATCACCCTGGGATTTTCCTTCAAAGCTGCCAACACTCGGTCTTCCAAGGTGATCACCCACAAAGTACTAACCGAGGTTGATTTAGCCTAACTTCGATTATTGACGCGCTACTAAACCAAGTGCCCTAAATTCCGCTGAACGTAAGACGTTCTTCCTTTAATTACTCATTCTAGGTTCGCCCTTCCTGTGATTGGACTGGAGCAGTTTGTTGAACATTTAACTTTTTCTCGTAGATCTAACTTTGATGCCATTATACTCGATGCTGTCATTGACGACAGTAGCACTATTTTTGTAATTGATGTCGTTACTGATTATAAAGATGATATTATAGAGACATTATAAAAAAGTCGTGATGATATCAAAATATTGGCCTATGCTGTGCTCATTCTTGAGCATGACAGTGGATTCTGGCGTGTGAGAATGAGTGTTTTGACTTGCTAATTTTATATAAAAATGCCAGATTACAGTGAGTAGCCTAATACTACAGTACTACACAGATTACGCTACTACACAATAGACTGTATAATGTACTGTTAACTATTATTCTTAAATCAAAGAACTATCAAAAGGTAACGATTAGGCTTTCTAATAACCATTATTTAGAAGAAGGAGGAATTATTTTACAAGAAGAGAAACTAAGATAAGAACTCTGTAGCACAAGCGGGTATGTCAGGTGTGAAACATGAACAACACACACTAAATTATTATCTTCCAACGTATACGGCATAACGTACGAAATAAAAAATAAGAAGGACGCATACTACATGTATAGCGAAATAGTCATGATGATCTCAATCACGGTTAATTAATACCAAATGTTTAAATCTTTTGGTAGTTTAGTTTATAATAAATTGTGCATGTTGCTAGTCCTGCGAATATTCGAGATTTTACTCTCTGATCAGCTCTATCGGGAATTGATCCTAGGACCTCTGAACAGCCAATTTAAATTTCATGGCATTGCTTGAAGCTCTTCACACTCAGATATTGAACCATTCTTTAAAACTTTCTGAACAGTATAATTAACAGTCTTTTAACTCCAGTAAAATTTAACTGAAAAATAATGACTAGTAGTTAAGGTGTCCCTTTAAATATTATGTGTAAATTGGATATATTAGTTGGATCATTGACTAGCACTTGCTTTGATCTCGCTTTCCCTTGTGGTCTCTGTGTACTAAGTCGTCATCGTGTGGTACTTTGTCGCCTGTTTGTGTAGAGTCTGCAAGATTCGTCCCTAACACTGCCTTATGGCGAGGAACCGGACGTTAAATTATTGATTGATTGATTGAAAGTTGTAATATCTTCCACACGGCACACTGATAGCCTAATGAATGAGGTCAAAGGTTGATTCAGTCGACAAGAGGTCGAGTCTGTGTCGAGGCCATCGTGATGTCTATGACTTCTCAGGTTAACACATGGATGCCCCCGGGCTCGAACACTGAACCCTTAGCATATTTGTCAAGCGATTTATCCAGGATGTGTGGCGAAGCTGTGGACAAACAAATGTCCATGGAAAACAAACGACGCATGGTCAGAGCTTGGACAGAAGTATAGCTCTAGTATAGCTAGATATGACTGAGCGAAATCCTGATCTCTACATGTACTACAAAAATCCTTTCTCTTATCTGAACTGACTCAGGTCATAGATTTAGAAAGACTAGTACATTGTGGAAGTGCGTTAGATAACTATATTACATTATAAATATCTGTACCTGAGATCATGGGATCAATTCCAGCAGAGTTGATCAGAGAGTAATATCCCGGACATTCACGGTTCTGGTGAAATGGATAATATAGCTGGTTAAATATTTGGTATTAAAAGTGAGATGATCAATTCACTATGTGTCTAACATTTACTTTAATGACGCTTTAAAAAATGTAAAAACAGCAAAATTTCAGCGTCATATACAGTAGTGAAGATCACAAACAACAATAAAGATATCAAGATATCACTTTTATTACAGAACATAACATTGTCAATGTTCTTGACCCTCTGCATATATAAATGTAGATGCTTGGTTTTAGTTTTTAGTTTTCCATGGACCTAAATCTGTCTGAAATAAAATGATTTGATTTCATGAATCATTCACATGCACTGAATAGCTTCTGAGGCAGTTTCACATTGCTTTCCTCAGTCGTTGCTTAGTCTCCTTTAAATATGCTCTATGCAGGTAGATTTTTTCAACACTGACACGGACCAAACAATTAGAGCATCTCAAATCTCTCTGATGCATAAAAGCTGGTAAAGATAAGGTTAACGTCAATTTCCTCACTCGAAAGCGATGTCAGTGACTGGCGAGCCCAGGATTTTAATCCCGCACATACTGATCCGCGGTAGAGTATCTTACCGACTTCGCCACTAGCTCCAGCCAGTACGCACCAATTATAACCATACGTGAATTACTACAACTCACCATCTGGAAAGAGAGCCCTCATCTTGAGGTAGCTGGTGGAGAGTCTGATGATGGAAGCCTTGTCCAGCTGATTGGTTATCGCAGTTGGTATCGGGAGAAGTTTTGCCAACTCATAGAACTCTGCGTTCTCCTTCTCGCGCCTTGTTCTTGCCGCGTTCTTGGATTTTTCCTTCATGGTTGTTCACTCAATCATATCCGTCGTCAATGATGGAGTAGTATAAACCTTCGCTGATTTGACTCATTTAGAGCTTCCTATGGCTTCCTGGTAAACTAATTAATGTTTAGCTCTCGTTTGTTAATCCAATAATCTGTCTACTGCAAATTTAATTAGCATGGAGCCATTTTAAAAAACCTATTCAATTCTTAAAATTTTATCCTATTTGAATTTTAATGTCAGCTTCACAGATTTGGAGAAAGAAAGTCGCTATTACTAGTCTGTCATTCAATTAAATTAATAAGAATATCAATCAATCAAACACTGAATCATTCATTCATTCAATCAATTAATAAATTAATTACTACATTAAATATCAGTTGATTAACTAATTAATCGAACATACATTAAATCAAACAATAAAGCAATCAAACAAACAACAAATTAATCAAACAATCAATCAATCAAGCAACCAATCAATCAATTAACCAATCAATCAATTAATTAATTAAGAATTAAGCCCAATAATAAATCCAATCAGTCGATCACTCACTCACTCAATTCCTCACTCACTCACTCGATAGATAAGAAGAGAAGGACATTATACATCGAGAGATATGAAGAGAAGGACAATATACATTTAGAGATATGAAGAGAAGGACATTATACATCTAGAGATATGAATAGAAGGACATTATACATCGATAGATATGAATAGAAGGACATCATACATCGAGAGATATGAAGAGTAGGACATCATACATCGAGAGATATGAAGAGTAGGACATCATACATCTAGAGATATGAAGAGAAGGACATCATACATCTAGAGATATGAAGAGAAGGACATCATACATCGAGAGATATGAAGAGAAGGACATCATACATCGAGAGATATGATGAGTAGGACATCATACATCGAGAGATATGAAGAGTAGGACACCATACATCGAGAGATATGAAGAGTAGGACATCATACATCGAGAGATATGAAGAGTAGGACATCATGTTTGCTTATACTCAATCACTTCTGCAGTAATATGCAATCAACTGTATCCCCCCACCCGAGCTCTGTATTACGCCCCACCCAACAAATATAAAACCACCTCTTCCTTTAGCTCATGCTCTATTTTGTGCATGGTGTACAGTAGTTTCCAACTTATATTATCTTTTGTTTGATGGCTTGATTGATTGATCGATTGACCTATTGATTGATTTATTGATCGACTGATTGATGACTTTATTGATAGATTGATTGATTTAATATTAATATCATTCACAATAATATTACAAATATATTATTCCACCTTATCATTATCATCTTGTTATCACTATTAGCAGCCCGTGTTGTATCTGGAACATTGAGAATAGACCAACCGTATCTGCACGTGTCGTAAAAGACGACTAAGAAAGAACTGAGGAGGTCAATCGAAAACCACCTCAGAAGCCGTGTTACCGCTACTTATATTCTGCATTATGTGTGGATAAAGCATTGTCGTTTATAAAGGAATTACCTTGTTGATATATCGAGTGCTATATATGGAGTATGAAAGTAGATGTGAGTAGGAATAACTAAGTACCTTGGAACTTCCGCTTGGCAGAACATTAGAGAGTGAGTTCACTATTATTGGCATATACATGTGTGTATTATTTAGAAAATCTTTTAAAATTAATTTTTGCAGTATTAGAAATATAGATCTGCTATGTTTTGAATTAATTTTGTATTTTAAACTGTACAGTATTAGATTGCATACTATTTTATTAATATTACTAAGCCGCGCAGTGTTGACTATCAATGAACTCTTGATCTATGTTATTGCTTGATATTTGTAGATTTCATTTTCAATGAAATCAATTATGTGATTGAGAGCTTCAACAATCAATCAATAGATAGGTGTGATTAGTTAATTTTTACTATTTTATATAATAAATATTAACTAATTAGTTTTGATTGCCACAATAATAATTTATTATCGATTTTATTTATTGGGTATTGAGTTGCTATACTCAATAGATACTCAATACTTGATACTCAATACCCAATATTCAATACTTATTGATTGAATCAATAAATACTCTAGCGCCATCACGTGACCAGTACCATCACGTGATCAGTACCATCACGTGACCAGTACCATCACGTGATCAGTGCCATCACGTGACCAGTATCATCACGTGATCAGTGCCATCACGTGACCAGTACCATCACGTGATCAGTATCATCACGTGATCAGTGCCATCACGTGACCAGTACCATCACGTGATCATCATCATCACGTGACCATTACCTTCACGTGACCAGTGCGTGTAGTATGAACGATCTATCACGATTAAGCCAGTTGAATGCAGAAATGTCTGCTGGAGACGTAGAGAGAGAAAGAAATAATTTCTAGACGTATTCACTGCGCCATACGTGATATATCATCCGTGTTGATGATGATGTCATAAAGGTGGAAACTTTCTCTGATAAATGCGATAAGTACACAATGCTTCGTATCAAACGAGCAACCAAGCTTGTCTGACATCATCCACATTTCCTCTAGGGATAACTGAATGATACATGAACTTGAGTAGGTCTAGCAAGATAATGTTAACGTCAGTTTCCTCACTCGAAGGCGATGTCAGTGACGGGCGAGCCCAGTATTTGAACCCCGTACATGCTGATCCGCGGTCGAATATCTGATAGATATCTCTATTAGCTCCAACCAATCTACAGTATACGGGAATTTATGATTCCACCATCAAAGCATTTCACATTTGTTTTTGAAACGACCATTTCTATAGAAGTGCTATGGCAGAAATCCGGTCTTCGAGACCACTTCCTGTCCATGATTAATCGTACCTGTGCAGTTGATAAAGCCAATTGGCAGCAATTTTCAATACACGATTCCTGAGTCCCTATGCGGTATCCATCTGTTGTTGTCTGACCCGAGTTTGAATTCAGATTACTTGCTTCCGAAGCGAACTCTCTAGCGTTTAAGCCATGTCCCCTCCATTTACAAAACTATACCTGACTTAAATAAAGGTAGATAGCTATAGTTAATTTACTTATACAAAGTTAAACACACAGGCTTCTTAATTAGCTCATTATTAAGTAAAGTTTAAACAAATTAATGGATTTGAAGGTTTCTTAATCATACTGATCAAAAGTTTCAAAATTACTCCGTCAATTAGTAGATTAATAATTCAAGTACAAGTAAGTGAATAGAGTCCTATTGATTTATTGATTTCCTTCCATTAACATGCCGGATAATTAATTAAGTAAACTTATTCCTCATTACATAAATATTTCTAACTCCTCATCGTTTTCAGCCTCTCAATAGGACTGTTGTATAATTTAACAATCTCTGAAAATAACACTCAGACTTACAACTCATAATAATTTGTATCTTATCTTATAGAATGGATATTATTAACCAATCCCGTTATATTTCTACAATATTTTATTTATAATCTATCACTACAAACTACTAAAGATCACTTTCAAATTAAATAAGGTTTCTCGGTAAGCAGTATGAACTAGAGATCCTGTCCTATATTCCACTTATTGAGATAGAGAGGCAATAGATATAGAGTTATGTATCTCTCTACAAATAGAACCAAATCCAATCTGCGTATCTATTGTCCAGAATTGTTCGTATAATGAGAAAGCATCTAATCCTAGGTGGCAGTATAACTACCCCATTATTCCCATCTCTCAAACGCTTTCTTGAATATCGGGGCGTACTGTCACGCTTTTGTTATATAGCGTTACATTTGGGTCAGTAAACATATTTTATTTTTAAAAAGGCAACTAAGATAGATTGTTTATTTGTAAAGAATGCCACTGAGCTTAATTAAGAAAAAGGGCTTCAAGATGGAGAATTATTACCTTTCGAAAAATCAAAGCCTCCATTTGAAATATTTTCTGTATCTCTGAGTAAATTGTCTAACAGCAAGTTCATAGCATACTTGCTTTTTCTGATAAATATTTTGCTTATTTATTTCATTTAATATGTTGTTTTGCAATTCTAAATCTTGTTTTTTATTTCGCCTTCTCTTCAATCTTCGGGGGTTTTTTTGTTATGAGTTTTTAATTCTAACCAAATCTCATATTAATGTCTCATTAAAATGTCTCATTAATGTCTCATTAATATAAATTAATAGGAATTAGTAGGAACTCTAGTTAAGTTTCTTAAAATTCATTTTTTATTGTTCTATGTTCTTATGTGTATGTGTGTATGTTTGTTTATATATGTATATGTGATGCATCTTATGTATATGTGATGCATCTTTTCCTGTCTGTTTTTGACGAATACAGAAATGAAGATTATCTCATTAATATCTCATTTCTCCAGAAATGTAATTTAATATATTATTTCAAATCAAATCTCCCATCATACGTTAGGCCTAAATCTAAATGGACCAAATACTTATAGATTTTTAAGAAAGCTTATACTTTCTGCAATAATGATTTTGACATGTATATTTCAGTGGATTTTTAGTATCAAGAAAATTTTACGTCCATTTCTTCGCTTGCCTGATACATATTTGGCCTGTCCGGAACTGTTCTAGCCTGACTGTAGACCTAATGACGCTAACAAAATATGGATTAAAAGTAAAATACTCTCTTAGTCTTATCTTTAGACTATTGAAATCAATTTATGTATAATTAGATATAAATCGATTTAATTAAACGACGACCGATAATTCCATTGCGTTAATCCGGATCTGTGAGAAGGTTCAATTACTGGCTGAGAGGGACACTTGACGGAATTAAGCGTTGTTCGTGGGCGTTCAAAAGAAGAGATTTACAGCAGCTTCTCATTGGTCGACAGGGTTCAATGCCAGCAAAGCGTTCGACCAATGGCAGATCTTATTTGGATCGGTTGCTGAATAAATGACAAATCGGAAGAATGCTATAAAAAGTAATTGCTTATGAATGTCTCAGTGGCGCAGGGTATAAGCGCGTTAGGTAACGAAGTATGAAGTTTTAAATGACTGTTCCTGAGGTCCTGGGATCAATTCCCGGTAGAGCTGATCAGAGAGTAAAGCCTCGGAATTTCACCTTTCAGGGCACTCAGGTACACCTGACGTCGTCAAGGGAAGGCCTTTGTCTTCTTACCTTGACGTTAAACTCACATTTAAAGATATATTTGAGAATAATGTCATCTAGTAGTGAGCATAGTGATCCCTATGAGAATAATGTCATTTAGTGAATAATGTCATCTAGTGACTATAGTGATCCTCATGATAATAATGTCATCTACTGTAGTGAACATAGTAATTCCTATGCGAATAATGTCATCTAGTGAACATAGTGATCTACATGTATATATGAGAATAATGTCATTTAGTGAACATAGTGATCTACATGTATATATGAGAATAATGTCATTTAGTGAACATAGTGATCTACATGTATATATGAGAATAATGTCATTTAGTGAACATAGTGATCTACATGTATATATGAGAATAATGGCATTTAGTGAACATATTGATCGCTTGATGAGTTCAAGGAAATGAAGAGGCATGGATTACAGGAAGACAAGGATCTATAAAATATCTTACAGAGAAATCGTCCTAGCTCTATATCAGTACAAAATTATAGCGGCTTATGAGCATACAGTATGGAGATAGAGAAAGAGCCTCCATAAATGTCTCCCCAAGAATTTAGGCTCAAACAGCTAGACCCATTCTTGATTTGAGAAATTTGACGAAATTTCTAAATTTTTATAATTCAAGCAAAGTAGGCTCCGTAGTCAGCCCCGTCAAGTTTGCTCCGCAACTTCCTCAAATAAATCTAATTTAAATGCCGAAAATTAAAGCTCAATTAGTGCTAATTTTTTGCTGTGAGTCCAACAAGCAAAGCTCACTCCGTTTGGTGCGTATTGCGCACCAAAGTTTTGCAGAGCCACCTTGACGCTGGCTCCGTAACTTTCACATTCGAATTTGAAGCGTATGCTTACAATTAGTGCTAATTTTTGCTGTAGGTCCCACAATTAGAGCTCGCCTATTATACTCGTTTTGAATTATAAAATATACTTTCTAATTATTTGTAGACAATATAATTCGATTTGTAGGAACCTGCTGCAAAAATCATTTATTATTGACTTTATTGTATACCTCTCTCTCTCTCTCTTTCTTTCTTTCTCTCCATCTATCTCTCTCTCCCTCTCAGCCTATTTCTCTCTCTGCCTTTCTGTCTCTCTCTCTCTCTCTCTCCCTATGCCCCCCATCTCTCTCTCCCTATGCACCTCTCTCTCAATCTATCTATCTATTTATATATCTCTCTCTTTATTTCTCTCCCTGTGCGCCTCTCTTTCTCTCTCAATTTCTCTATCTCTCTCAATGTCTCTCACTCTCTCTCTCTCTCTAGTTATTGTTCTCGTAGCGGGCCTAAGATACATATTTATACTCATACTGTGTTGTGTGTTCTTTAAGAGATACATCAACAGGCAGCCCGAAGGCGGGCCTGACCGGGGCGGGCCCACCCGGTGGCGGGTCTGCCCGGGGTCGGGCCTGCCCTTCCCCCTGGGCGAGCCTTACCTCGGGCTGGGGAGCCCCCGGGGCGGGGCAGCCCCCGAGGCGGGGCAGACCCCGGGGCTGGAGAGCCCACGGGGCGGGGCAGCCCCCGAGGCGGGACAGCCCCCGGGGCGGGGTAGCCCTCGGGGCGGGGTAGCCCCCGGGGCGGGGTAGCCCCCGGGTGGGGTAGCCCTCGGGTGGGGTAGCCCCGGGGCGGGGCAGTGTAGTTGTAGCAGAGCTGAATTTGTAGCTGTTGCAGTAGCAGCAATGCTGAATGTGTAGCTGTTGTAATAGTAGCATATCTGAATGTGTAGCTGATGTAGTAGCAAGTTGCATAGGTAGCATTGAATTCACATTTGTCAATATGAATAACATCAGCGAGTGGCCCGCTCTACTGGCTAAATCTGAAATAAATCAAGTTATCTAGTGACATCTGGCGATGCAACTATATACTTGTACTTGCGACATCTGGTGAAAGAAAAAATAATTTATTTAATCAGGCGAATAAGTAAACGACTTAGACCCGCTGATTAGTGAGTGAATACCCCACTGATGTAGAACAACTTTCTTATGTCTTCTACTAAATTAAATATAAAATTAACTGTTAAGAAGTTGTAATTATTAAGAACAACTTTAGTTTGAAATTATTCTCAAAATACTTTTCGATTGACGCTTTTGTCTGCTGTCTATTGTTAAATACGATTCGTTCTTTCTATACGTTCAGTTCTGACTGGTACAATGAAGTTAACTAATCGTGAACTTGAAAATACTAAGAGGCGACTTGGTAACCTTTCGAATCTTTTGTGTAAGAAATGGGGAGAAATATTTCATATAGTAGGCATACATACATGTAGGATATGTAGGATATAAACAAACACGAACTCATTCAACAGTTTATTCTTGACGAGTCCATTGATATTCTGTTTTTGACAGAATCATGGCTCTCTCCTGACACTCCACCTGCTGTCCTTAACTCTCTCACTCCCCATGACTATTCCATTCAACATGTCGGTCGTTCTTCTGGTCGTGGTGGTGGCATCGCTGCTATTTTTAGGTCAACTTTTTCTTTCTCTGTTTGTAACTGTTCACCATTTTTATCCTTTGAATATATGTCGTTCCGTCTTGTGTGCAAATCTAAATCCTATCTCTTTTTGATTGTCTACAGACCACCTTCTTTATCCAAGGCCAATTTCATTTCTGATTTTTCCTTGCTTCTTGAAGACATTGCCTCATCACCCACTGATTTAATAATTATGGGTGATTTCAACATCCACCTAGACTCTAATGACTATTATTCTTCTTCCTTTTTATCAACACTTGATGCCTTTGATCTCAAACAACATATATCTTCCCCTACACACTCTTCTGGTCATATTCTTGATCTTCTTATCACTCGAAACAGCATGTCATTTCTTGATCAAGGAATCTCTGATCCTTCATTATCAGATCACAGTGCAATTTTCTGTAAATTGCCTGTGCCTGTTAATGTACACTCTTCCAGAACACTTAAAACTTATAGAAAACTCTCTTCTATTAACATTGATGCCTTCTCTGCTGATATTGTGTCCTCTTTGTATTTTAATCCGTCTTCAACTGTTGCCGAATATTCAGCTCAATTTGGCTCCGTACTTTCTTCCATATTAGACAAACATGCCCCTCTCAAGACCATTCATTGCCGCTCAAACCCTAGGAAACCATTCATTTCTGAACAAATCCTTAAGCAAAAATCTGAACGTTCAAAACTCGAAACTAAGTTCAGGAAGGATCTGAAAAATCCACCTAAACTAAGAAATCCAGACATTAAGTCCAAGTACATCAAGCAAAGAAAATTAGTAAATAAAATGATTAATTCTGCTAAAAGCTTGTATTATCAAAATCTAATATTGCAGAATCAAAATTGTCCCAAGAAATTATGGGGAGCACTTGACTCTCTGCTTGATGGAACCATTCCCAAGTCACTCCCCTCTACCACCTCACCATCTTCTCTTGCTACCTCTTTTCTCAACTTTTTCGATGACAAAATAGCCAAACTCTGTAGCTCTATACCCTCCAACTCCATTGACACCGACAACTCCATTTCTGTAAATATGCCTGAACCACCACTACTTTCTAGTTTTGAACCAGCTAAACCGGAAGAAATACGCAATTGTATTCTTCGCTCTACCGACTCATCTTGCTGCCTTGATGTTATTCCTACACGCTTACTGAAATCCTGTATTGATGTTTTAGTTGTTCTTATTACTTACTTAATCAATTTCTCACTCTCAGAAGGTATCTTCCCGACCTCCTTCAAACAAGCAGTTGTATCTCCTTTGCTAAAAAAGCCTTCTCTACCAAAAGATGATCTTTCCAGTTACCGTCCTATTTCCAATCTTAACTTCATCTCTAAACTTCTTGAAAAGGTAATTTATACCCGTTTATGCACTCATCT